>JBBPDB010000011.1:11913498-11925030 GCA_037974465.1 Brachypetersius altus
CTGCTGTGGTCTACCCTATCCCTATCCTCGTCCTAGTTAGTCCAGTGTTTTCTGTTTGCTCCCTTTTTGGCCACCGTGCCTGTTTGTTTTGTCGGTCGAGTTTTCTGTAAATAAAAGCATCAAGACAAAAGCCATGGCCTACTTCTCAATCTTCCCTCAAACCCACAGGAGAGGCACGTGATAGATCTGTTGATGATCAACGTTTTGTACTGCAGCAACTACAGCCTCCCAGACACTGTTCAGAGAGGTGTACTGCTTTCCATCCCTGTAAATCTCACGTTTAAGAAGGGCCCACAAGTTCTCAATGGGGTTTAGATCAGGTGAGGAAGGTGGCCACGTCATTATTCTTTCATCTTTCAGACCTTTACTGGCCAGCCATGCCGTGGAGTACTTGGATGCATGCGATGGAGCATTGTCCTGCATAAAAATCATGGTCTTCTTGAAAGAAGCAGATGTTTTCCTGTACCACTGCTTGAAGAAAGTGTCTTCTAAAAACTGGCAGTAAGTTTGGGAGTTGATTTTGAGCCCATCTTAAACCCGAAAAGGTCCAACTAGCTCATCTTTAATGATGCCAGCCCACATTAGTACCCCACCTCCACCTTTCTGGCATCTTAGTCGAAGTGGAGCTCTGTGCCCGTTACTGATCCAGCCGTGGGCCCATCTATCTGGACCATCAAGAGTCACTCGCATCTAATCAGTCCATAAAACGTTTGAAAAATCGGTCTTGAGATGTTTCTTGACCCAGTTTTGACGTTTCAATTTATGTGTCTTGTTCAGTGGGGGCCGGATTTCAGCCTTTCTTACCTTGGCCATGTCGTTTCTTGCGACCCTGTTGACTTTTTGCAACAAAACGTTTGATTGTTCTGTGATCACGCCCCGATATCTTACTAATTTCAAGCGTGCTGCATCCCTCTGAAAGGCTTTTTACAATTTTTGATCTTTCTGAGTCTCTTTTTTGGCCCATTTTGCCTGAGGAAAAGAGGCTGCCTAATAATTATGCACTCCTTGATATAGGGTGTGGATCTCCTTAGGCCACACCCTCCCTCATTACACAAATATACATCACCTGATATGCTTCAACCCAATAAGCATTCAAGATTATACAGCTTGGAGTTGGAATATATGTGTATAAATTATGATATGGTCAAAATACTCACTTGCCTAATAATTGTGCACACAGTGTAGGTAGCAGGCAGACAAAGCTACACGGCGCTGCTTGTATATTTCTCTGGTAGCACCGTTTGTACTCAGTTCAACAGAACAATATTATAAGTCTCCATAACTGTTCACTGCTTAACTAAAGTCATCATAGCTTGCGTAGTATAGACCCAGCTCCCACTTTGTGAATAGATTGTCGCCCGATAAGAGTCTGGTTTATATTTATTTATTTATATTTATACATTTTCAGTCAATTAGATTGATGAAAAGATATGTTATCTTATAAATAGACTTGCTTATAAGATATCCTGCTTGTAATTCACTGTTTTTGTGAAATCACACAAGGCAACTCATTCACATATATCCATATGCTTTCCGGGGAACCGGAAGGCCTTGCCTCTTTGAGACCCGAGGGAAGGGCTCAACATTATCACAAAGGCCTCTGTGCCTACTGAGCCTCCCCCAATCACCACCATGCCATTTGCCCTCTCCATCCGGGAAATGGTCAGACCAGGTGAATGGGGGAGGATCTCCTCCACCATCCTGACCATTTCCAGACTAATTATACGGATTTATAGTTAGCCTGGTCACATATTACAATCGACTTTGTCACCAGCCTGCTAGAGTCAGACGGCAAAAACACCATCCGGACCATTGTTGACAGATTATCCAAGTGGTTCTAGCCAAACTCCCATCCGCAATAAACACTGCTGAATTGGTAATAGAGCATGTATTCTGCTTGCATGGAGTCCCCAAGGACCTCATCTCAGAAAGAGGGCCTCAGTTCATCGCCAGATTCTGAAAAGCCTTTGCGCCATCTGAATGATTCATCCTGAAGCCTCTCATTCATATACCACCCTCAGACGAACGGTCAGACAGGGCGGAACAACCAACAACTGGAGTGTTTTCTGAGATGCTCTGTGGTGGATCGTCAGCATTCCTGGGCCTGCAATCTCATTTGGGCTGAGCTGTCTCACATCCTGCTCACCTGCTCGGCCACCCGGGCACTGTGCTCAGACCGGTACGCCACAGTTTTCAGCCTCCGATGTTTGATCACCAGGGACTAGAATCGTCAGCACCAGGTCCGCATCGCCATCTAACGGGCCAATAAACGCTACACCCAACAGCATCGCTGTCAGCACCCTTTGGGACAATTGTTCCATGTAGGTGACAGGGTCTGGCCCCCCAACAACATCTCCGCATTGAATCACGGAAGCCCACCTCCCAGTTAATCCGACCCTACAAGATCACCCATCGGATAAATCCTGTCACCTCCCAACTCCAGCTGCCTACCTCTCTCAGGATACACCCTGTTTTCCACATCTCACAACTAAAACTAATTTCCTTCTCTCCTCTGTCCCACCAGGTCCCTGCCCCGCCTCTGCCAAGGATCATCAACGGTGGTCCTGCCTACACTGTCCAACAGATCCTCGGTTCGTAACACTGTGGCTGGGGCACCCAGTATTCAGTCGATTGGTAGAACTACGAAGGAATGGTCGTGCGTCCCTGGGTCATTGGGTATCCTCACAGCCGGGTCAGTCTGGTGATGGACCTGAAAGGGGGGAGGGATACTGTCACGCACACCAGTTATGTGATGCACATGGGGGAACCAGAAATGACGCGCATCACGCGGTAAATAAACAAGGAAATGGTAGTCATTGAGTCTCTATGTCTGAACCAACTCTCCTCAACCCCAGCTGGTACCGTGAGTACTCCAGTCTTCCTGACCTCCTTTTCACGGTGTGTGTAAGTGAGATTGCGGGTTCCCGGTGGGAATCTCTACTCTCTGCTGATGGCGTTCTCATAATAAAGATTGTGTTCTAACAACTCTCTTGCGTATCTCCACATTTAGGTTCATCCGCCACTCTAAACTGGGTTAACAGGTTGGCCAGGTGCGTGTCACGGCCTACAGCAAGTTTAGTCCCACTTATTAAGTTTGAAGATTTAAACGGAAGGCATAGTCCAGGCCTATCAGAACAGAGGGCATTGGATGAAGGGAGGTTGGATGGAATAATACATATTTAAATAGAACTTTTATGGTATGGAACCTCACACAAACACTGTTATGTAAAGATTTGTATTCATTTTTTTTTATACAATCCATTGATCCTCACCAGAGGTCCTGAAACCTATCCCAGCACTTAAAAAGCAAAAAGCAGAGAAACAGACACACAGACATACACACATACACCAGTCACACCCAGCAGAAACCCATGCAGAGCTAGGGAGAAACTCCACAAAGAAAAGACCCTGGCCACTCCAGCTGCCAATCAAACCCAGGACCCTGTGCAACCATCCTGCCTTGTAAGTAGGTCTCAGGGGATAAAAAATTATAATTAGAATTATAATTAGAATCATAATTAGAATTATGGACCCTTTTATGTTCACATAGAATGCATATTGTCATCATATTCTATAGGCTACAAAAGGAACTGCAGGAAGAAGTCATTGAACCAACCTGATATAAGTGTCTCAACAAGCTGGCACTTCATATATCCTAATTAGAATTGAATTGTAATTGCCTATTTAGCCTTGTTTAACAGTTTGAGGAGCTCAGTGGTCCCTTGTCTGTTGTATTTGGTCTACTAATCGGCTGCTATCCCACCCTCCATCTGTTTTGGTCACATACAATATTCTTGCAGAACAAATAGTCCATTCATCCCAGAGCTTCTCTATGGCCACTGACTCTGAATAATGAAACTGGAGGGGACTCCATGGGATCACAAGTTCCAGTTGACTCTTCAGAGCAGCACAGAGTCAGACTGCAATTCTAAATGAAAGTTTGGGGTAAAAGTAGTTCCAAATCTAAGGAAGGTATTACACACCTCTGTCACTCCATGTGCGATAACCTTTTTATCGTGTGCAAGTTTCCTTACAAACACACACACACACACACACAGATACACAAAGCACACACACACACAAAGCACACACAAATAGCACACACAAATACTAAAATTATGTTTTAGCATAGAATTTTAGTGGAAAGGATGAGAAAATGTTAAAAAACTGACTAATTCATATAGGCCAAGACAGCTGGGCGGGATATTTATTTAAACTCGTGATGGCTGAACACTGTTCACATTTTCCTAAGCATATTTAGTAAAGCTATATACATAACAAATGAATTTATTTATTCAAAATGTATTCAGGAAATTATACAGAATGCATCCTGTTAAGGCCTTTGGGGAAAACCTTGCTGTTTGTCTTTACTTAATTCCCACAGTTACTTCCTGCATCTGGTTCTTCATGTAATCCTTCTTCTGTGTTTCAGTAAAAGTTCACTTACCATTTGAATGAAGAAATTCTCAAGTTTTTTTTGAGCTCTCATTATCTGCTCTAGTCCACTGCTGCTCCCACAATCCCCTGAGCAGGACTGCTGCCTATCTCATGAGCTGAGCAAAAGTGGGACACTTTTTGTTAGCTGCAGCAGGGGACCTTCATAAAAGTTACATACTCATGTCCTTTGAGTTTTGGGGAGTTGTCACAAGATTATTTCAGGTAAAGTGGAGCAGTTTGTGTGCTAAATTGGGACAGAGCTTTAAAATCAAAGGAATGCATTTTTGCCGTTGCTTGTTCTGTGTTCTGTGTAGAGCAATACAATATTTTGTCACCTTCAGCTAAAAGAAGGCAACCTACTGTTTTAACATTTATAAATATAAATTCCTTTAAAAAGTGGACCAAGGAATCACAGCTGAGTGTGACACTCCATTTAATCTCACTATTCCAATTTTTAGTAGGTCTTGTTCTCAGATTTAGAAGTAAATATTAAACAACTGCACCCTGTGGTGGGCGGCACCCCACCCAGTGTGAGTTTCTGCCTCGTGCCCTTTGGCCCTTGGATAAACTCCAGGTGTCCATGACCCTAGTGAGGAATAAGCGGTTACAGAAAATTAGATATCATGGATAAGTACAGAAGCAGATACTAGTAGGTAAAGGCTAACTGTTTTATAAGCCGAGACTAGTTCATAACACTTGTTGACAGATAAGGGCAGCTTGGTGGTGTGGTAGGTAGTACTGTCCCCTCATAGGAAAGAGGTCCTGGGTTCAGTTCCCAGCCAGGGCAGTCTGAGTCTCTTCTTTGTGGTGTTTGTATGTGCTCCCTGTATCTGCCTGGTTCTCTTGGGTTCTCCCACATCCCAAAGACATGTATGTCAGGTGGATAGGAGATGCTAGCCTGCATCTAGGTGTGGCGGTGTAGGTGTGTCTGTCTCAAGGATCTATCCAGGGTGTTTTTGGACCCAGGTTATGATAATATAATGGAAGTTAATATAAGCTATCTGGTTATAAGCACAGGATAGTTAATCTAACAAAGTGCAAGGAATTATTATTGATCATTTATGTTGGATAAGTTCAGGCAATGTAAAGTGCATTGAAATTTTCCAATGGTGTAAAAAAGGGTTTTGTTATAAAATCGTTGTCTCAAACTCTAAATATGTGAGAAATCTTGCTCTGTCACTGCTTCTGTATCCCTCATTGTTTATCCTGTAGTGTGCCTCCAGCTATGTGCTTTCTCCTCTTCGTCTATCCAGGATATGTTACGCTCTATGGACAAAAGTATAGGGACAAACCTGTTTTTCAGGTTTTAGGCTAGGCCCCTTATTTCCAGTCTTAATGCCTCAGCATACCATGTCATTTTGGACAATGTCATACTTCCAACTTTGTATACATAGTTCTGTGGAGGAACTGTAGTGGAGGTGGGATGAACTGGAGTGGAGATCGCGTGCCATGCCTTCTCGTCCAACATCAGTGCCTGACCTCATAAATGTTCTACAGGATGAATGAGCTCAAAATCTCACAGAAACTCTTGTGGAATCTTGTGGAAAGAGCTGCAAACGACTCCATATTAAAAGTATATGTATTTAAATGCAATGTCATTAGAGCCCCTGTTGGTGTAATAGTCACACATTCCAATACTTCTGTCCATATAGTGTAGATATCATGCCTACCAATTGATGATATCCCCCTCGTCTCCTGACACACCACCAACAGACCAGTCTCCTGACCCATTGGTCACCTTCTCTCCACTAGTTCTAGCTGCAGCTGTTGAGCTAGCTGCCCTGTCAGCTGCCCAGGACACGGCTGCTGCCCTGGTCTCTTGTTCAGTCAGCTTTTCACCCAGTACCCAGCCTGACTGGCCTCCCAGTTATCTGCCAGGCCTCTGACCTATTCTCCAGTTTTTAGGTTTTCTTTGCTTTTCCAATTGTCTCTTATCTGCTTGTTTCTGTCTCAATCCCTGTCGCTGTGTATGTCATAGTCTCTCTCTCAGTCTGTGTCAGTCTCTGTTAAAGTCACTGGCCCCATTACTTTTCCTTCCACAGTGCTTGTTTCAGTTCTTGTGTCTGTACTTGCAATGTCACAAGCCCAGTCTCCTCATTTGTCATCTGCCCAGTCTTCTCTCCTGCCATCTGTTGTTATCTAGCCACTTGTCCAGTCCTGTATGCCCTCTTCGTTTACCTTCTTCTGTGACACAGGCCGTGTGCTTTTGTTGTTGTTTTGGTTTCCCAAAGTCCTTTGTTGTGTATTGCCCTTTTGTGTTTGTTTTTACAGTGATTGTCATGTTGATTCTGGCTCAGTATAAATTAACACATTGGTCTTCCAACGGTCTACAGTTTGGTTTCTTCTGTCACCATGGACTTCAATAAAGAACCTATGCATTTGTATCTGGGCTCATTACTTACTTTGTTATGATTTGTTTCTGAGTCTGAATTAGTAATGGACAAATAAACACATGTAAAGATCTCTCTGTTAAAGGTGCTGACTAGGCCTATGTGTCAAATTTCACTGGAGCCTTCTCTTAAACTGAGGTCTAGACAACCAAGTTTCAGATGTGCTTATGCTGGCGCGTTTTCAAGCACATGCAGGCATGCAGGCTTGTGCAACATGGGAAAATAATATTTCAGAATGTATTTCAGTTCTGCTTATTATATGGAATAAAATCCATCATGGATGCAGCAAGAGAAAAAGATACCATTTAATTAAATTATTTGTGTAACCCTACACTCTAAAAAGACTAGATGTCAAATTACAGATGCAGTTTGGGTGGTTTGTAGCTGTTTGTGTTTTTACTGTAATTATTGTGAAATTTGCACTGGAGCTGGTCGGTTCTAATGGTTTGTGCAGTTTCTGGTACTGTAAGTAGTTTCAGCACTTTTTTAGTGTTACATATTATTTATGTGCTAATATTTATTCATGACATTTACTGTCTTTTTATATCAACCTGGGTATAAGTATAATAATGCCAGGCAAAACCGACACCAGCCCATCTGCTACTGTAATATACTCAGCTGAGACTTTATTTTTTCCAAGTGTCTCTATATTTATGTTCAGCAAGTGACATCTAGAGGCAAAGAGTGATAATCTCCACTGGATTTTTTCTTCCTTCCTTTTTCTTGTGTTCCAGGAAGCACTTAAACAGGCCTTTTGTTTTGATGTTTTAACGTTGTGTATTATTAAACCATAAAATTCATCATACAAACATGGTACATAAAAACAAAAAGTTGGGTATCATTGTTAATACGTGTGGATTGAGGGACAGTATTACTGCTGTCCAAACAAAATCTCCTTGTTTATTTTTTTATTGTTTATGAAAATGTTAATTGATCTTTCACTGTGTGAAAACTTAATAGTGAATGGAGCAAAAAGAAATGGTCTAAAAATGGTTTGTATTGAAATCTCACATTGCGAGCTTCTTGCAGAAGTTCGTCAGCCTTGTCACTGATGGGGACGATACGGAGCACATAGAACTGAGGACTGGTGCCAGCAGAACAACCTCAAGATCAGCACTTAAAAAACCAAAGAGCTGGTGGTAAACTTCTGCAGGCACAAACATCCTTCACTACAACCACTGAACATCCTGGGTCTGGACACCGACCAAGGATGTGAGCAATGTGCAGTTTGTACACCCACATATATATATATATACACAAATGTCTATTAATATTTTTGTATTATTTGTGTAGTTTGCGTTTAATACTATTCTGTTCTGTATAGCTTTATTCTATTGTTCTTGCTGCTCTTACCTTTGTACTGTGTACTGTCCACAAAACACTAAAGGTTTACCTTAAAAAATGGTTTGCCTTCTCCTGTAAAGTGTATAAGATTTTGTTCTGACAGCAACTATATATGATGTTATTTATATGCCATTTCTCTATTATTAATTTTTTTAAAACAAGGTAATTTTATAATTTATTTTATGATTTATTATTTACATTTACATTTTGCCAACACTCTTAGTCCACAATTAGTTATTGTTATTTATTATTTAGGTTATTGTATTATAATATTCTACAGCTGCATTATTTATGCTGCTCCAGTAAGTTTTTGTTTTCTCATACATTCCAGCTGGCTGTAGATCAGATAGTGTTTTTGAATAATTAATCCCTAAACAAGTCCCATTACTACAACATAGGAATATTGTTCATCAAAGAGCTTGGTTAGATATCCAGTTCTTTTGTGTCAATGGTGAGTAATTCTATATCTATCCAGTTCTGTCCATGTAATCTAACAGGCCATGACTGAGTTCTGAATATACATGCTGCAGTATTATAACTTTTTTCTACCAGTAGGTGGAAGCACTTGCTTGTTTGACACATGGTATCTGTGAGGCCTGGCTTGCCCGTGGCCACCTAAAACTTCTTAAACAAAATCTGAAGAAAGTGAAATTGATAAAGAATGAGTCTCGACACAGCTCTGACTTAAAAAGTGGTAATATTTATACATAAAGCTAAAAGAAAACAATAATAAAGGAGCTACCATTATTATTTCCAGTTTAGTTATCACAACTTTCCAGTAAACCCATGTAGTCTCAAAAAAGACCAACAGCATCACTACCCTCTTCATCATTTCACTAACTTCATAATAAAAAAAAAAGAAATTAAAACAGATATCAAAGAAAGAACTCAGTTTCAGCTGCTTCAATATGAGGTACCAGTTATGTGCTTTTCTTGTAATATACAAGGATGAAGTACTTCTTTAAAAAAATCTCCTTCTTCTGCTCTGAGCCACTGTGATTATTGATTAGTTTAACAATGAAGGAGGTAAACATGTCCATCATTTCCAAAACACAACGCCTACACTACATGCATAATATGCATAGTATAAAATGCACAAGGCCGTACTACTCCTTAAAATAAGAAAAACAGAAAAAAAAACAGTTCAACACAAAGTAATAACAGCATGATTAAGTGAGAAAGAACAATTCTCTTTTAGTCGGTCATTCCTACGTGAGGTGGTGCTTCTCTTTTGTTTTTCAAATTCTCCAAACAAGCACACACCATAATAGATCAGGCACACAGAATAGAGCTTTAGAAACCCCCCAGGGGGCTTCAAGACCTACTATTATTTGGTGACCCCTTGAGCCCTCTGAATGAAAAGTCCCAGCACTCAAACATCCCAGGAGATGAGGATGTAATGGACACTATTAGGGAGCGGTGGAAGCAGGGGGTGGGTGAGGGAAAGACGGGGGAGGGTTATGCTCTCACCACGGCCTCCACATAGAGGGGTCGCCTCCTGGGAAGAATGGGGGAAGGGCTGCTTGTGCTGGAGGCTGGGGGGAGGGCGAGGGTGACCTGGGTGGGGAGGGCTGCTGCCGGGGCCTGATGCCACCCCCCTCTCTCGGCGAAAGGACGCCAGGAGAGCAGCGAGGGCTCCTGGGTGAGGGAGGGGTCACAGGGGAGGGAGGGGTGTGTAGGTGGAGAGGGTGGGGCTGAAAGGAGGACAGAGAAAGAGGGGACTGGGTAGGGGAGGTGGGAGTAGTGCTGCTGGGGGCTGCAGAGCCAATACTGGCACTGCCCTCAGCACCAATCTGGGGCAGAGACTTCAGCAGGTGGTTTAGTAGACGGGCCCCCAGGGTTTTGTCCATGCCAGGACAGTTAAGTAGCAGATTGTGCACCTCGTGCATGCACTGGATGTAGCCGCTGCTGTAACGCTGACGTGACTCGAAGGCCATGCTGGGCCCTTGGCCCCCGGCTGTGGTAAACAAAGGATTACACTCTTTAAAAAAATCATAATAATAACAAGAAAAGGTAGAAGAAACACTTTTTGTTGCCTAATGAACATTTCAGTGGAAGCTTTTGTAAAAAAAAAAAAAATCAATTGAAAAGTTCTGTAGGGAACCAAAAAAAGCTGGTTCCCTACAGTTTCTATGGGGAAACTTTTAGCTCATTTACTTTACAAATGTAATACCTTAAGAAAATCCTATCTTGAAAATATATCTATTCAAATTATTCTCACAGTTTCTGACATATCTGGCATAACATCCTGCCTACCTGGTCCATGACCCCTTTGAAGACCCTCCATGTGTTGCACAGTTATCTCAAGAACATCTGCCTTCTCCAGCTTGGATTGCTTGTAGGAGAATAAAAAATGAGCAGATGAGTAACAAATCTAACAAATCATGAAGTATAAGAAGGGTGAGTGGACTGGTGGAGAAAGCTCACATCCAGATTGTAGGCGTCCACCATGATCCCCTTGAGCTGCTCTAGGCTTGAGTTGATGCGTTCCCTGCGTCTCTTCTCTATCAGGGGTTTACGAAGCTAACAAGAGTAAAAAGTTGAATGTAAAGAGGTGATTAAAAAGAAGAGAGTAGCCACCTAAAAGTGTAATAATTCGGTCCTTCTAAATGAGGTCCTAGCAAAACTGTGCAACAGGTTACCTTCCTCTCCTCCTTAGCGTTGAAGTTCTTCTCTGCTCCGTTGCTGAGGTTGGAAGCGGTCATGGTTTTAGTACCAAAGATGGGCTCCCTTCAAAGAGTTAACACTTTTTCTAAAACTTTCAGTACCCTCGCTTTGCAGTTGCGTTCTTCTATTTTTTTCCTACCGAACGCCTTGTGGCTGTGGTGGCTCTGGCAAAGAGGCGTGTGAAATCAGATGCTTGTGACCTCGTTTTAAAAAACGTGCAGCTACCGAAACCTCCCCTTCGAACCACCTCCCTTCGCAATTACCATGATAATAAATCGGGGCTTTCGGCAGCACACTTTCCCACAATCTCGAGGGAAAGTTCCCAGGCGCTCCGACTGGGGTCGCCCTTTACAAGCAAGGGTTTTTTTGTTTGTTTTTTTCTCCCCCAAACTTTTGGTTTCCTAAAGTATCTTATTCCAAATATGAATCTCACCGAGTATCTTACAAAAATATATATTACTATATTTTCAAAAATACAGGCCTGGCAGTTTAAGGTCACATGCCATTTTAAATAATTTCTGAAGAGCTCGGGCTACTCACAACGCATGATCAGTCAAAAAAGTACTGTTGTTAAAGTACATAATTAGTTAAGGGAAAAATCTCGAAGGACAAAGTACTGCTTCCAACTTTGTCGACTCAGTTTGGGGGTGATAATGGGTGCACTGGTCAGATTGCAGAATTCTGTACATCTGTA
>JBBPDB010000011.1:11925130-11963665 GCA_037974465.1 Brachypetersius altus
GGCACTATTGCACCACACTACGACCCAGGTTTATGATTTACTTGCGCTTTTTGGTCCCTCTGTGATTCCGTATTACTCCAATCACGTCTTCTCCGTCGTACCATGTATTCTCCGAAAGACATTACGTACCGAACCGTGACCCATGTGCCGTGACGGTTCAGTACGTGTACCGTTACAGCCCTAGTGGACACTAACATTTAACACAGGTTTGGACACGTTAACGGATGAATAAGTGAAAGATACCTTATGGACATTAATGGAGGGGAACATGTTCTGGAACATGGTGGCCATCAGCTTGATGTGCATGCCATCAAGGCCAAAGTTATTCAGCACCAGCAAAGGATGATGAGTGAACTGCTGTTCGTGCATCCTGTGCCTCTTCAAAGATGAAATGACATCTTTGATGAGGGAGTACTGTAAAGTAAGAAGAAACATGATTTACTAGCAGCTCAAATAGTTCTGCAGCAGCAGAAACATCAGTATTTTACTTTACAGTCAGCACACAACAACATTACTTGTATGTGTGTGCTTTTAAAATCACTAAACCAAATGCAGACCAGTAAACCACTATACCTTAGTGACCTGGAAAAACAGAGTGGGGCCTTTGGGCAGTCTGGCCAGTCTCTGGAAGAGGAAATTCACAAAGTGAAGTCATCTATTTTATCAGACCTTCGTAAAAGATGCAACTTCAGATATTGGATTCAAAGCATTTAAGCTTTATAACTCAATTCAACACATTTGTTTCTTGATGGCATATGAATAACATCACTTTACTTTAACCCTTAGAACACAAACAGTATGGATCCATACCAGAAGTGCAACAAATGGAAAATTATCTTATGGCAAAACAACTCTTTATATGGAAGGGGTCAGACTTCATGCTGAGCTTTGGTTGGTGTTCCTGTGACAGTTATTGTAATAAAATAATTTTTTTTTTAAATGGCACCACACAGAAAAACATTAATAACAAAAATTCCCTAACTTATTTTAGGTCCAAGACAGACAGAAAATAATAAGATATTTGAACCCGGGAGAACTTTCAAGGTAGTTTCCAGCGGGTGGGTGGGGAAACCTTGCAGAGGGAGGGCGGCGAGCGCACCGAGCAGTAAACAGCGAGTGTGTAGGAGCGCTGACACTGACCAAGCTGGTTCTATTCATTGAAATCAGATTTTACTAATACAGTCCTAAGGGTAAGGGGCCACAATACCTGACCTATCCACTATATTAGAAATGCCTACTAGCTAAACTATAAGAGGAGCTTCTAATATGCATCATGTGCAGTAGTTTTACCCTGTGCAGTTTTCTTAATGCGTGCCTAACCATTTCATTACGTGCAATATTATTACCAGGTGAAATATCACTACTTAAGTCAACATTACTGACCGCTATTCTATGCAAAAGACATTTACATAATTTATCAGACGCTTTTATCAAAAGTGACTTTGATTCCCAGAATACAGTCTCCCTGGAGCACCTTGGGGTTAAGGGTCTTGCTCAGACACCCAGTGGTGGTGTGCTAAAGGTAGGATTCGAACCCATGACCTCTTGGTCTAGATGCAAATATCCACTACGCCGCCACCACCACTCCGCACGCGCCCCAGTCACCATTTGTCTCACTTACCGGTAAGGTGAGTATCTATAGCACTTATACTCCTAGCATCTGTGTATATAGAACAGACTTCCATCTTTAGGTTTTCTTTGAATTTATTTAGAATTTAGAGATTTTTCTGGATTTATTTAGAATGTCGTTTCATATTGTTCTTGTCTGTGCAGTGGTGACAAACAATTTCCTCCTAATCAATAACGTTTTCTGATTCTGGAAACCCTCTAGAAATTATCCAACACTTTCCATTGTTCTGCGTAACCCCCACACCTACTTACCAAATTAACATTGGTTTCTGTTTTGGTGAACACAAGGAAGTGAGTGACCCCTAGTGGTCCTGCTGCATTCACAAAGTCTTTCAAGACATTTTTCTTTCGAACCTACAGGGCAAAGAAAAGCAATCAGCCACAGGAAACAGACAATCGCCACAGGAAACAGACAATCGACACATGTAAGCCTAACGCTCAGGATGGGATTGATACCTTTAAAGAATTTGCTGTATAGGGCTGCATGACACACCGCATGTCCGTAACCAGCTGCCCCACGTTTTTCCCCACAAGCCCGCGGTGAAAGACGAAAGAGTGAGGGACAGTGCCATACTCCTCATCAGCAATTTGGCTGCTGGACACACGGGCGGTCTTCTGGTTCTTAGTCTAGGAGTCAAAAAAATGAACAATTCATAATAATGTATGAACATTTTCAACAACTGAGTCTAGGATTAAACAAAAGCAAGTGTTTATGGGTCAGGCATTAAAATCAATTAACTGAACCGAGGGGTTTTAAAGAAGGTAAAGTTATACTACGTTCAAAATTATACTACGTTCAAAATCAAGTAGTCGTCCTGAACTCAAGCAGTCTTAACTACCCAAAACAATTCATTAGTAAGAAATTGTGCTATTGTGGTGAGGTTGTAAGGTTTCAAACCTCTGATTTAAAGAGACTTTGTAATCTGTTTGTAATCTGAATGTAGTAATCAGCATGTCTTTCAGCATGTAGCACGACTACTTCTTATTCTTAAAAAACATTTACAACAAAAGTCCACACATTATTATCAGGCACTCCAAAATAATTCGTAAAGTTTCCTAGGCTAACACATTAGCATTTAGCTCGAGAGAGTATTTTTATTCTTACCCTTTTTTTCCGCATGTTTAATCAGCAAACAAAGTCGTAACTATTTAAAAGAGAGGACTGGATGATGAAAAATGTAAATCTGTGCAGGAGTGTTAGAGATGGCCCGTGGTTTTCTGGTAAACATCATCTCCAGCAGCCCTCATGATCAGCTCCCTGCAGCCCACGCTGGAACAGCATGCGGCGATGCGAATCACGTGGGTTCAGGCATGTCTGTGTCTCCACCTGCTGGACTGGAGAACCTCAGGAAAACCACGTGTTTAACAAACCCAGAAGCACGTGTTATTCCCTCCATCAGAGGTGTTAACCGGCCATTATGGATGCAGGGTTTCACTCCCAACAAACAGCATCCCGCATGATTCCACTAGATCTCTGTCTACAATCAGGAACCACCCCCCCGTTCTCAGTCTTCACTCAGGATCCCCCCTGATTCCAGTTCTCAAACAGCTGATCAGGTGTGCTCCTACTTGTTTTGAATGACAACCTCCACTCACACCATGCTTTCACCTCTGGCCAAAATGCACATCTGCTGGCTTCTTCTGGTCTCAGTTTGGACTTGTCTGTTGCTTAAAATGGGGGGAAACATACTGCATAGAAGTTTATGTAATGTGTAACACTAAAGCCTACAAAGTTATCTGCTGCTTTTCATTATGTTTTAAAAAAACCTGCGTATAGTGAAAAAACACATTGTTGTGTTTTGGTTAAAAATGCCTATTTTCATAGTGTAAACCTTACATATGCCCCCAAATATACTTCCAGAACACTTTAATTTCATTTTTATCATTTGATACATTACCCTTAAAGAAAATGTTGGGAACTAAGGGTACAAGAATGTTAAATTTAATTTCTGGCACATTACAACCACTCAAGACAGGCAGAGTGATCATGTTTACAGGGGAAAAAAGTGTTTTAGCTTTACTACTCAAACAAAGATTTGAACTCTAATCTCCAGAATACAAAGACGTGCATGCTGTCTACCATATCACCTGTAGCGTGGTTGTGGGTGTGTGTGTGTGTGTGTGTGTGTGTGTGTGTGTATATATATATATATATATATATATGGGGTGTCAAGCGATGAAATTTTTTTTTTTTAACAAGTTCTCTGA
Organism: Brachypetersius altus; assembly: GCA_037974465.1. Taxonomy (NCBI): domain Eukaryota; kingdom Metazoa; phylum Chordata; class Actinopteri; order Characiformes; family Alestidae; genus Brachypetersius; species Brachypetersius altus. The sequence goes on from JBBPDB010000011.1 coordinate 11,928,968, forward strand.
TTAATTAATGTAAATTAATTAATTGTACCCATTTTACACCTATTTATGTGCAGTATGACCAAAAATTGTTCAACAAGAACAATGATAGACCTGCAATTTGAGCTGTTGGTAATCTATAAGCTTTAAGCCCATGTACATACACTCACTCACAAGTTGGGGGTTCTGGTATGGGGGTGTGGGAGTGATGGCTGTAGCGTAGTTTTTTCTGGGTGAGACGCAGTGTTTCACTCGTACAAATGGCTGGGTGATTTTTTGGAACATTTAATATAATGGTTCCAGCACCCATGCAGATAAGGCACATAAACCTATAACACTATAATAACACACCATTCACACTTTTTCTCCAATACTGAAAGTGACTAAATAAAAAATCTCAGCAGCAGAGATCACTTAGTCAGGGAGTGAGTTAGTGGGTCACAGGTAGACGTGCTCAGTTTGGGTCTGGTCCACTGTGGGGGGCCTCGGGTGCTGGGATTGGGCAATGTTGACTCGGACTGCCGGGTTCACTCCTAATTACTATGTGATGAGGGCATATTTTTGACCTGATGTATTCTAACACAGGGCCACAACCCCCCATCTCTCTCTCTCTCTGTATGTACAGTATATACATACACAACATCGTATACTGGATTGCAAATTGCGGTCATTGCATACTGTGTTTATTTTAAATAAAGTGTTTACATATTTACATCAACGCTATATAAACAAAACTATTGGGACGAATGAGCACCAAAAAGGACGTAAATGGCATGGAATTCAAATACATAGACTTTGATACGGAACTGTTTTCCCCTTTGTAGCTACAGCAGCTTCCACTCTTCTTAGAAGGATTTCTCAAGATCCACGAGGCTGTGATGTTGGACGAGAAGGCCTGGCTTGCAATCTCTGTGCTGCCCAGTCAAGTTCTTCCACACCCAACTCATCCAACCATGTCTTTATGAAGCACTCGGACACAGTCATGCTGGAATAGAAAAGGTTCTTTCCCAAACTGGGTCCACAAATTTGGAAGCATGGCGTTGTCAATATCTTGGTCTGGTGAAGTTTTAAAATTGCCCGTCATTGGAATTAAGGGCCACCTTAATTCAGTAAGTAAGAGACGTGTCGCATTCATCTTATCCGTACAGTGTAGGCATAAACAGCACAAAGCAGATTTGCTCTGTTTGTTAAAAACCTACATTTGACCCCGACGTGATTTGAACACGCAACCTTCTGATCTGGAGTCAGACGCGCTACCGTTGCGCCACGAGGTCCGCGGTGGCGTATCCTGAGATCAGCTGTGAGAAACATACGGCGGACAGAGATAAACAGTAAGGGACCTAAAGCCTGAAAAACAGGCGTGTCCCAATACTTTTGTCCAAACAGTATATCATTCGACATGCACATATACGTGACGGACATTCCAAAAATGTCAGCACTTTATTAACTCTGTTCATTAAGAGTTGTAAAACAAATTACATCTGGCTTGCTAGACAGATCTAGTCACTTGGCACTCTCAGACACTTCATTACTCTTATTAATTATTACTCTTCCAGACTTCACCGTTTTCTTTGAACCTGAAAACTGATGTGTCTCAATACTTATGTCCCTATAGTGTGTCTACATGCATGCATTAATGGTGGCCTGCATTACTGAAATCCAGAGACCACTAGCTTTATTCCCATGGCAATGCTGAGCACCAGATCTTGAAGAACAGCCAAATAGTTAAAATACACACAGTTCAATCGCCTGGGGACAGAAGACATGGGCTGCAGCACTGCCACTGGGGTCAGTGTACATCCCCATTCACACTGAACTTATGAGCAGTATTTATTTCTTCGATATTATGCATATACCTGTTTTAAAGGCACAATAACCATATTGGAAATAACAATGAGATTTAAAAAAAGAATTACGACTGGGTGGCTAACCTGGAAAAAGTCAAATTCAGGAAATGGGCCTTTCTACACCTTGCATATGTGTAACACATTATTCTGTGGTCTTTGTTAGTAAAGTCAAAAAGGCAGTGGAAAGACTAGCTGCCTTCGCTGAGTGGACTTGATCACTTGGGGTCTTCTGGGGAACTCTTCTTAATGGAGAAGGTGGAGACAGAGTGGAGGTCAGGCCGGTTTGGGAGCTGAGAGGAGGGAGGAGGTGTTATTAGGCTGCTTTGTAATTACTCTGCGCTCTTTGTTTAGAGAGGGCAGGATACGGGAAGATCTGGCTACTTTAAAACCACACTGTCAGTGCGTCTCCCGTCCTGCTCATTACTCCTGAATCCCTCTGGATAGGGCCGGGGTAGGGCTTTGCTCTTGCTGGGAGAAACAAAGGGATGCAGTAATTCAGCTTGTATTTTCCCCACGCCTTCATTTCTCATGGTTCTTAATATTAGTTAGAAGGCTGTCTGTTTCATAGCTATGCTTGATTAACACCGCAGTTTAAACATCAAGCACGCGGTCTCACCCCAACTCAACTTGAGCTTTGCCTGAAAACTGATTTCCTCATTGGACACCTATTGGGATCTTCTATTAGTCTGGGTCTTCTTTCTATGGAGGTAAGACATGATATATTTTATATATGTCCTGGTCTTCTGATTGAATGTCTCATTTTTTAGAATGTAGTAGAGTAGTCAGCTCTCAATAAATTATATTCTTGGCAAACGTTGGCCTTCTACCTTTTGTTCCATTATTTAAAAGGTTCAGTCAGAATGTATTGAGGTATCTATTATGTTTAGGGTTTGGAGATGAAATGTTTAAACTCTGAGACCCAGTGGACTCAGACTAGGGCTATTGCTGAACTAATAAGAATTTTAGATGTCGATTCACCATTTAGTCCAAGACTAGACTTGACTAGGCATAAACCAGCCCTGAGGGTCTGTAAGTGGGCCCATACTTCAGTTCTTCACTCTCATAGCTATAAAATATGCATTAGTTACATGGGAGATATTGAAGAGGTTGCTAAATAATATATCTTAGGGTAAATAACTGAAATGTGTAGGGTGCGAGGGGTTAAGTGTCTAAGTGGAGGCTTTTGTTTTGCATGTGTATTGACCCTGAACCATGGGATCGGGGGGGGTGTTGGCTTGGGCTGGCGTTTTGTTGACCATGGTTTTGCTCATGTTGACTTGCTAATTAAGCCGGCAAAAGGCCTCCCAGAGGTAAATAAGAACATCTGGCATGCATCACTGCTAAGGAACCTTTGGGCTATAGTCAGATGATTCGCTAGCACTGCACTTTTCATGCAGGCCCATACATAGAACAGCAAGAAGAGCTGAAACTACCCTGTATATATGTGTGTAAACTGTCAAAATCTACCATTCAAGGACTATTCATCACATCGCATTATGGTGCATGTTACTGTTTGTCAATTGCTGTGTTGCCGTTACAGTTTGCGTGTAATTTGCTTTAAATGCACAGGCTTGTCCTGCATACATATTGTATTGTACTGTAGTTATTATTGAAACTACTTCAAAGCTCTGCACCACTGTATTATATTTCTTACAGTTTTTACCTGTAAAACATTTATTTGAACCTAAAAACATAACAAAAAAAAATAATAACATATTATTTCAATTCAAAAGCTACTTAGATGCAACGTTTTAAAAACCCGTTCCATAATAAGTCAAATAAGTTTTTCTCTTTAAAAAAAACAAAAAAAAACTTCATTGTAGTATGTAAACACCATTAATGTTTTTACACTTTAGCTCCGCCCACTTGCATTGAAGTTGTAAGTGTTTGAGTCTTGACTACTAGACAATGAGGCACATAGTTACACATATTTCAGGGGAACTTATACATCAAATGTTCTATAGTACTGTAACATACTAATCTACAGTATTTATTCCCCAACGTTTGTTTAGCATAGTGTACTTCATATTTTTCTGCACTGAGTTTTTTCTTTTTTGTATGTATTTGGTTTCTAGATTTCATATCGATCTTGTCTTTGTGCCTCTGTGCTGTTGTAATAAGCGATCTCCACCGGAATCAATAAAACTGTCAGATTCTGATATATATGTATATAGTACATTGTCTTTTAAGAGCATCTTGGTCTGTAGCCTGGGAGGAACGTGCCAGCATATACTTGTAGCTAACTATGATGTCAATACAATTCTTCTTCACCTTCTTCAGTGATTATGCTTCTTTACAGAGAAACCCATACTAGATGAAAGGAGCATCCACTGGATTCACTGATGGAGACTCGGGTGTCATGTGCTGTCCTGCTGCTGGTGGTTTTGGTGATGTTGGGGGTAGAGAGCCGTGGCGGGATCTCCCATCCTGACAGCTCCAAAAGCGATAATGCCCAGAAACGCCCGTCGCGTTCCTCAGACCCGAAAGCCGGCCGCTGCTCCTACACCTTCATTGTTCCTCAGCAGAAACTGAAGGGCGCTGTGTGCGTCAGCACAGAGACGGGCCGGGCCAACAGCTCGGAGACGGCCGCCCTGCGGGCCCTGCTGTCCCGCCAGCAGGAGCAGCTGGAGAGACTGCAAGGCCGGCTTGAGCGGGAGGGGGCGCTAGCGAGCGAGGTTAGCATTCTGCGGAGAGAGAGCAGCAGCATGAACTCCCGCATCACACAGCTGTACTCCCAGCTGCTTCACGAGATCATCCACAAGCAGGACCAGGAGCTGGAACAGCGACGCCTGGAGGGCCTGCTGCTCAACACTACCTCACAGGTAATTCAGCATGAAGGAGAGGCCTAACACGGAGGGAATTCTTGCTATTCGGCCATCAGACTGACACTTATTAGCAATCAGATAATCTAAGGATAACTGTATTAATTAATCAATCAAAGTGTTAAACAACACCAAGCAATAGAAATGAGCTTAAATGATAACGAACTATGGCGAGCCCTTCAAAAATTCTTGACTACTTTATTGGAAGAGGGTCAACTATGACACTTTTAAAAACACCATGCAGCAAAAAATACATGTAAATGGATTTATTCATCAGTCTCTGATTCTGTAAAGAGACCAAACTCCCAACATTCTAAAACATTGTAAAATAGTCTGAACAGCACAAATGACCTGTTTTGAATAAATTGTTTCTGTGGTATCACCAATATATTTACATCTGTCCACCAAATCCATTTTAAAAGCACAGCAACTAAAAGAGAAGAGGGGAAGATCCCCGTCAGATCCACCTAAAACACTAACAGGCATGCAGTTGATTTAAGTATAAGCAATATTACTTCTGCCCTGATCTGTTTCTGTGTCCTTTTCCTTACCCCTGTAATGATTACAGCTCTTACAGCTATCCAACAATTATAGAGATTTAGAGAGGAAGTATGAGGCCCTTTCCACTCTAGTGACCAACCAGAGTCTTCTGGTGACGCACTTGGAGAAACACTGCCAGCTCAGCAATGTCACCAGAGCAAAGCAGGTGAGAGATGCATGACAACCGTATAAAACACACTCAAACAGCATATGCCACAAAATATCATCTCACGTATAAAAAGTCAAACACGAGTTTGTCATGACCCTGACAGGAAGCTGCATCATCAGATCTGTCCGCCAGGCAGCCGAAAAACAGCTCTGAGCCTAAAGCTGAAGACAGCAATATTCAGCAGGATCAGAGCATCTCCCTGCACCAGGAGGACACACTGCAGGAGGTTCAGGAGTTCTTCACACCTCCATCAGACCTTCCTACAGATGCCCCATACATCAGTTACCCCATCACTAAGACCCCAGGTACAGTAACACCACCTATAACCTGCACAAAGTTTCATATGTTTTTGTAGCATGTTGTTCGTTGGTGTCCAGTGTTTTACATGCTTTACGTGACAAAAAGTACGCACTTGGCCGGTAAAATCATCTTCTGTCTAGTCAGTTTATTTTGTTAATATTTTGTCATTAGAATAAGATGATTTCTTATTTTAGGCTGGCTGTCACTAACCATGGCCCTGGAGATCTACCTTCATGAGAAGTCTAGTTCCAGCCACAATATGCAACATCTCTTGCTAATTAGCTTCTTAAAAAATCTCAGATTGGCTTGCGTTAAGTAAGGGGGAGGGGCTTCCCATTGGGTTCATGTTGCTAAAAGGGCAGGAAAGAGGAGCTTCAGGAGAAGGGTCCAGTTTCCACTGGTTTAAGCAATTTTTTATCATTGTCTTTTTATTGCATTGTTGTAATGAAGGATGCTAGCTATTGATGAGATATTGCGTCTAATTACTTATAGCCACCAATTAATGAACTAGAGCCCACACACTTGCATCAAACTGTGTTAAGTATTTGAGTAGTCTCAAAAAAGTGCAGCCAAAACTCTTTTTTTTATTGCTACTAGATAAAATACTTTTGTCCATTTATGTAAGAAACTGTGTCTTAAAAGGTCAAGCTTCCTTTAACAACTCAACATGGTTTTAGCGGAACGTGTGATGATTAATGGAGTTTTCACAATGCTATGTGGTTTGGTAAGTTTGAAATGCTAAGTTAGCAGTCTGTCCTTGTGGCTAAAGTGCAGACGAGGACACCAGCAACTCTTACTTTTAACAAAGCTTGACCAGCACATTCACCCACACACACTTCTAAACACACGTAATCACCTCACACTCAATCAGGTATCGCGAGGGGAGATTGGAATTGAAACCAAAGTGCACTGTGAGATTACAGGGCAAATAGTCCAAGGTGGTCGCTCATTTAACAGCCCCACCTTTCTCAAGTTGCAGCTTCCCAACACTGTAGTGGCTGCAGGAAGAGCACAGAAGGGGGATACCAGTAACAGTTATTACTCAATCCGTGTGGTTGCAGTTGGGTTTGTATTTTGTTCCTCTTAGCTCAAAACATACAGTTGGTGTGTCATTTTTAGTTTCAGTTGGTCAGCTGAGGCACGCTTGCTGTGCTTCTTCACTCACTTTTAACCAAATACTGCATGTCTGTCACACACTTCCCTTAAATCCAGCTGAAATGTTCAGAAATCAGAAAGAGATTGTCAAAGAGAAGTACACAAACTCTATGGAGAACACACTTCGGCACAATTGCTGTAAATGGGCGGAATTTTGACACATAGGTTAAAACTAAACCACATTAACCTTAAACAGTAATAGCAGGTATCTTCCAGCTTTAACTTTGTCCTTTCTTCTATGGACAGCAGCAGAAACAGCTATAGAGTTTAAGAAATGACACAAAGCAGCATAAACACGTCTTCATGTTCAATATTGAGTAAATTCTTTATATTTGAATTTCCTTTTCCGTTGGTTAAAATGGGATATTGGAATTCTGAAAAGCTCTACTGTATTCTTTTGCCGACATTGTGTTTGTATGTGCGTGTGTGTGTGCGTGTGCAAGCTGAAGGTGATAGCGGTGTTTCCTATCCAACATGTTTCTTGTGGGCTTTGTGGGAGAACGCTGTTGGACATTCCTCTGTAGTGAGCAGATAAGCAGAGGATGAGGAATGGGTTGTGTGTATACAGTTCATGACCTTGCCGGCGATTTGATAAACAGTCCAGGATTCCAAGGCGTCCCTTGTAATCTGCTTGGCTCCTCCACACCATCTACTCATTAGAGAGTTCCCTCACACTCCAGTCAGTGTCACTCACTCAGTGCTAATACCAGAAAACTGAGGACCTCCAGTCTTCAATGTATGTAAGGTTCTTGACCCTCAGGCCGTAAAGGAACAGGCAGAAATCAGACTTAGAGTAGTCCTCTTAGGCCAAATGTAGTCCAATCAGACAGCATGTTTGGTGTGTGGAGGCTAATAAAGCAAACAGAAGCTCATAAATCATCACCGATCAAAGATGCGCGCCCAAAACATCACACATTTGCTTTAAACATTTGCTTGCATTTCTAACACTGTCTAAGGACCGTTATCATTGTGAATGGACCAAAATATGGAAAAGTCAACTCTTCAAGATACCAGCTACTATTATTTTATATGCAGTGTAGATATCAGTGTCACACAATTGAAGGAAAACACATTAGCAAGACTGTTTGCTTAACAACTCTGAGGTATGATGATGTGAGAAGAGTCACAGAGTCCAAGCAGACACTTGGGTAGAGTTCGCAATCTGGGTTTTGTTGCTACATCTCTCCATATCCGAGGCCTCTCTTTTCCACGGTTGAGCCAAATGGTTCCAACTTGTATTACTAAATCAGAACCATGAAACACACCGTAAAAGTGGACACAAAGTAGGCCACAGCTCTTGGTTACTAGAGGTTTGTAAAAGTTTACCGCCAGGTAAATTGGCCGTAATGTAAAGCTCAGTGGCACTGTGACTGTTTGCCACCTTTTCCTCATGTATGTTTATGATATTTCCGCCCTGCTAGACTTGCTATCAGCTATAAGTGCAGTTACAGTGAAGCGGAAGGGAGCAAGAACAGGTCAGCCCACAAAGTGGCAGACCTCACAAACCCACAGCAGAGTGCGGAAGCAGGTGGTGTATAAAACCTCTTCTCCTGTGGTGCCTTCAGTGAGTGACATTAACCATTCTGACATCCATAAGGGCCCTAAAAATACAGGCAAAAATAAAGTATAGAGTTCTTCTGTTATGCCGAATGTAGCTGAGGAGCCGATTTACTAACTACTGAATACAAAGTGCTACTTTGGTTGTGAGGCTAATGGACCTAACACAAGCTTATAAATTAAAACACACCGACACGCCTGAAACATCACGCAGTCGCTTTAAACAGGTTACCTTTCTAACACTGTGTGATGAACTGTTATCAATGTAAATGGACTAAAGTTTGGAAAAGTCAAAGCTTCAAGTCAATAGCTAATACTTTTTTAAATGCAGCGTAGATCACAGTGTCACACAGTTGAAGGCACACAACTGAAGAATGGAATCTTGATTCAAACAGGTTTGCGTGTAAAGGTGGTTGGGGGTGGTTGTGGTTGGGCTTAGGCATCTGCCTCTTTTTGGCCCAGTTAAGAACCCTTAAAGAAGGCGTTCTCACACAGTTACTGTTAAAACGCACGGAAGTGAGACAGTGGAAAGAGTCAAGCTTTAAGATGAAGTCACTACTATTTTTAGCTGTGCAGTGTAGGTGACAGAGTGACACAGTGACAAAAACAGATCAGGCAAGCCTACTTCATGACTTGATGTGGTTTGAGTGATGAGTTCTCGAGAAACGCCCAAGCAGACACTTGAGTGTACAGTCTTATCTACCACCACGTGATTCCACTTGTTCAGTCAATCTCAGTATTCAAGCAGTTCATCACGTATGCTCCCGCTTTGTTAACTCCACCAGGCCTTTTTGGATAAGCTTTGACAGCCTGCTTGAGTCGACATGTGTTGGATGAATGATGTGGTTAATGCACTAGTTTCTGAGACTGCTGTAGTGGCTGGATTCCTTGAAGGACCCATATCAAGTAAAACCAAAATTGAACCAAACCAGTACATTTATTTGGCTCAGGAAGTGCAAAACCCATGGCGTACTGTTCAGTGCCTCCAACAGTCAAATGGTGTGCGACTACTGTGAAATATTCAGCTTCATCCAACATGCTATCAACTTCAGAGAAGAAGCCTCAGGTTTACACATGCAGTCCCCACCCCTTACTTACATGAAAGAAAGACAAGAGGTGCGGCTGGCTAAACATATATCTCCGCCACAAGTCCCAACTTGCCCTACAAGGCCTATGCATAAAGGGGGGACAGAGCCTGCCCATAGCTCTACTGCTTCCATCATAAATCCTATAAAGCACCAATAACATGTTCCGAAAATAACCAGGAAGAATATCTCCTCCTGCAGGTCCATGGCGGGACTGCCAGCATGTGCTGGACTCGGGGGAAACCACTAGTGGCATCTACCTGCTACGCCCACGCCACTCTAACCGTCTCCTGCAGGCGTGGTGCGAGCACGGGCGCGCACACGGTGGCTGGACTGTCATCCAGAGGAGGCAAGATGGCTCTGTCAACTTCTTCAGGAACTGGGAGCAGTACAAGGTCAGCTCACCTCATCCTCTCTCCATCTCAGTTGAGCTCAACGGGATGAGATCTAAACACCAAGCAACTGCCATACTTCACTCGTTTGCAAGCCATGATGTCTCTACAGGCAAAAGTGGTCTTTCACACACTTTTGGTGGGGGGACCATAGGCAGGATAATTTTCATGTCATGGGATATATATATATATCTTTGAGGTGGGCATAGATAAATTTTTTAAACGCAATTAATCCCCCACCCCCCCCCCGGACAGAGAGACCGAGACAAGTTTAAACCGTGCGTGAACCGGACAAGCACAGAAATATCAAGGTGAAATTCATCATAGCTTGCGTAGTATAGACATAGCTCCCTCTGTCAGTTAACGGCGATATTTTTTTTTATCGCACGATAAGAATCTTGCGCCGTTAACAGCCCAGTGCTAACATATATATATATATTAATATATAACATATATATATATATATATATATATACACACACAGTATGTATATACCACTACAGTTACCATTGCAAACGGCTAGCTACACCAAAGCAACCACCTCTAGTGCCATAGTGACCACCTAGTTACGGCCACAGTTACCATAGCAAACACGTGAACCCACTTCCCATTTTCTCACGGAAATGTAATTTAGTTTATGGTTTTCATTTCAGCTGCAGTACTGGGAAGTAGGGGATGCTTTCTCTTCTTTTCTGCTTTAAATATGTCTAAAATATCTGGATACAGATAAAAATCTTTGCTTATTATAAAGGCTCTTTTTTAGTCCATAGCAACCCATCTTTAAAGTGAGGTGAGCCTAGTGCTGGTATAATCTTCAGCCACTAAGCAATATTTATTTCCTTTTACACAAAATGTAATCAAAATCAGTCAAGGTCTGTTTGATTGGCATAACAAAGTCTAAATAAATCAATTAAAAACTGGGAAACAATCTATATGAAATACACTATACTTTATTCATATTATATATGTATATAGCATAGCAAGCTATATATATTCTATGCTGTATTACTACGTCACCCTTGCATTTCCAGTGCAAATCTCCCATACCACAGATGTTTTGCTGGATTACAGTTGGAATAAGAGGAAACTGTTTTGGCCAAGCCAAACTTAAAATACTTCTTGTCTTCCTTCCCACAGCAAGGCTTTGGGAATCTGGACGGTGAGTATTGGCTGGGTCTGGAGCACCTGTACTGGCTGACCGCTCAGGCCTCCTACAAGCTCAGAGTGGGCATGGAGGACTGGCAAGGAAGGCAGGTGTTCGCGGAGTACGACAGTTTCCGCCTGGAGCCCGAGAGCGACTGGTACCGCCTGAGGCTGGGAAATTACCAGGGCACTGCTGGAGACTCCCTCTCATGGCACAGCAACAAGGCTTTCACCACTTTGGACCGCGACAAGGATGCCTACTCAGGTTAGGTCACATTGTGTTTAAATGTCTCACTACAGGTCTAAAGGAATGTAAATTGGGTGTCATGGATGAATATCTTGTCAACTTTTGTCTGTTTTCAATTCCAAAATATGAGTGAGACTTTATGACTTCTGAATATTTTAAATTAAGCAAACATTTCAAAAGTACAGACTTGACAACCCAACTGTGTCCTCAGCCAGTTTTCATTAACCACTGCATTTAAGATATACAGGAATCCCCTGCTTAATTGCAGTTCAGCTGTTGCAGCTTCAGTCAACTACTAATTGTTCTCGGGAACCCCTACACATTTGTGGAAACCGCAGATATCCTTGGCATTTCTTTTTGCTCTACCATGTGACGTCCATGCCTCGTCTGCCACGCCCCTCGTCCTCGTGCTGGGTTGCTTGTGTTTGGCAGCGCCAGTTAGCACGGCAATCAGACACACTTGACTGGAATGAGCCTCCACTGCTCAGCACCGCCCCAAACATAAACAACCAGCACGAAGATGAGATTAGCCAAATGCAAGTCACGCAACAAAAAAGTGATATATTCTGTCTCATTAGGCCATTATCAGCATATGATATTACCACATAACCTCAGTATAAAATTGTTCTCGGATTGGCTACTTTCAAACCTCCCGTCTCTGAGTACAGCTGACTGTGACGTCCAGGCCTTGTCCGCCACTCTCCCTCGTCCTCGTGCTGGTTGTTTATGTTTGGGCGCTGAGCTGCGGAGGCCCATTCCGTTCAGTTGTCAAATTGCCTTGCTAACTGCCGCACCTAAACATAATGAGTGATGGATGGAGATTAGGCACCATCCAACCCATATAGACCGAGCAAAGCCAGCTGTACTCTCTTGAACTCTCGAGTTTTATCCCTGGTGATGCTACAGTTATCTATGACTGGGAATTCACAAGAGGGCAGCTGGCTTTGCTCGGTCTGTGTGGGTAGGATGGCGCTCCCTCTCCATCCATCACTCATTAAGTAAGATGCTAGGCAGTGTGGGTGTTAATAGGCAGTTAGCACTCTCCTCCTTTGAGCACGATAGTATTTGGCAAAATGTAGTTAATTCTCTGAAAAAGGTTACAAAACCTTCTTTAAGGCTATTGAAAGGACTTCTATTCAAGCGTCAAACATGGTGGCGGTGGTGTGGTAAGGGGGTGGGGGTGTCCCACTGGTGGAACTGTTCTTATCAACAAAGATCAACCATAGCAAATTCCCCTGGTGGCCACATATTTGTGAAAAAATTGGACTTCCAAGAGTTCATTACTGCATATAACAGCATGACACTGTTTTTCTTCTCGTAGGTAATTGTGCACACTACCAGAAAGGAGGCTGGTGGTACCACATGTGTGCGCACTCGAACCTGAATGGGGTGTGGTATAGAGGAGGCCATTACCGAAGCCGCTACCAGGACGGAGTCTACTGGGCCGAGTTCCATGGAGGTTCATACTCTCTGAAGAAGGTTGTCATGATGATCAAGCCCATTTAGCAAGAGCGAGTGGACTGAGATGGACAAAGTACTATTGATCCAGGTGGATATATTTGGGCAGATCATCAAGATACAGGAAAAAAAATGGCAATAACTGTTTGGGAGCCTTCATGGACCTGTCGGATTTGAAGTTTGGTCATTTAGGTGCTTTTTGTGTTTGAAAGTACATCTAATCTGTAGTTCAGATTACAGGGATGATGGCCAAACATGGCCGAATCAGGCTATATATGTAGGCTACATATACACGTGACCTCGTATTGATGAGTTCGTTAAAATGACACGCAATTAACACATTAACATTTGGGCCAGGTACTTCACTTGCCTTCATGTAATCTCTTGGAATGAACAGGTACAAATAGTATGGGGTTGCAAAGGTTGACAAATCTCAACATTTTGGCTCTGAATCTCTCATAACTATCAAACAAACTATGCACTAAAACCAAACTTGCAGGTGACTTTTTATCGCTATTTTGCAGAAGGACATTCAGTCGGTCCATATCGTAGCCTGTGTTGGGAGCATTTTTCCACTACCAAAAGCTTTTTTTTGCCACTAGCACATGTGTTAATTTCTCAGATCATCTGCTGACGCACTAAATTTAAAGTCCCGTTTGGTTTAACTTCATATAATTGAAGTCTACGAACATCAGGGGTTGTGTGTGCATCCATAGCTATGGGGGTGGGAGGGTGTTGGGATGATGCCATTTTATAAATCACAGTACATAACACTATGTAATAAACTATTTTCTACATTAAATTGGCAGTGTTGCTCTTTTCCGTGTTGCAGGACTTTTTATATCATCCGGAAAGCTAATCAGTGTCATCCCGCAAAGCTTGCTGTTACTGGAATCCGCAAACGTGTAGCCTGACTTATCTCTCTATTTCTGCTCGGTAGACACCATAAGTAGTCAATCATTTAATATTAAATATGTACAACAGAAGAAATAATCAATAATCAGTTTATTAAAGTGATGTATAGTGCAGCCTACCTTATGTATGTATGCTGCTCAAAAAAATAAAGGGAACACTTAAACAAGACAATTTAACTTCATGTCAGTCACACGTCTGTTTGTCTAGACTCTCTCAGTGACGATCAGTGTTGCCTCCTAAGTGGACAGTTTGATTTCACAGACGTGTGATTGACTTGAAGTTACATTGTTTAAGTGTTCTCTTTATTTTTTTGAGCAGTATATATGTGTGTGTGTGTGTGTGTGTGTGTGTGTGTGTGTGTATTTGTGTGTGTGTGTGTGTGTGTGTGTGTGTGTAGAAAATATATAGGCACTTTGGACCGGACTGACCACTATCACACCAGTATTGTGTCTACCTGATTGGAAGTCTCACAGATCAAGATTACTTTCAGTCATGAGGAAAAATGTTACAAATCAGTAACACTATCCAGGATGTTGACAAAAATGTGTTTAAGACTATCATAAAAATATGACTATCAGCATGGTCTCGTTTATGTAAAAAGCCAGTATAGTTCTGACAAAACGCCTTAGAGAACGGAGGAGAGTAATATTAACCTGTACCAGACTGCTAATGCACAACGATATGGTAATACGGGCTCCTGGCTGCCAGTGAAACTTGCTTGTCTTTACTGATGATTTGACTGGGTGGAAACCTTAAAATGCCATAGAAGCTTATGTCACATCAATTTACAAATGTATCCCTCAGTCATCACTCAGCACTCTTTTGTTATGTGATCCTTATGTGATTTCTGACTATTTGACTGACTGTGTTTGTACAGTGCAAAACTAAAAAAGCAGACTTTGAGCACCAAGCATGTCCTGACTAGCTTTGGTGGAAGGTAAAAAATGTACACATTTAAAAACTTGTGTACATTTTTTAAAAAAGTTGCACTGAATGAGCGCCTAACTTCCAGAATACACCAACATGATGAGGAACAGCCTTGCCTGCTAAAACAAACTGTTCTGTAGCCTAGTCTTAAGAAAATGCAAACCCTAGAATGCTCACGGCGTCTAATAAACATGGCCAAGGAGGCAGAAGAAATTAGCCAGAGTATAGAGTATTTCATTCATCGCCATTCTCAAGCGAGGCAAGAGAGTATGCCGACATGACTAATGCAGTTTTAGGTTAGACAGGAATCAATAGATCGTGAATGAAGAAATGTCCTGGTGTGGACTCTCCTCTTGACAGCAGGGCAGTACAGTGGAAAAAGAAAAGGATGTTCAGGGTAAAACCGTCAAACCTGTCGGTGTGGAGTGCTGCTAAAACTCCTGATCTAACTCATTTCTAGCCTACAAGTCTTCTTGATCTTGTTTTGAGAATAATATACTATATAAGAGCAGACATTGTAAGGTTATTAAGATTGTTTAAGGTATTTTTTTCCATATTTCAAGAAATCTTACCAACTGTAAATATCTTACAGATCATTTCACTTGTTTCTAGTCTAAAGATTTCTTTAAATAGGAAAATATCTTAAAACAATCTTTATATACTACATGAGAGAAAAAAACCTGCTCTTATATAGTATATTATTCTCAAAGCAAGATCAAAAAGACTTTTAGGCTAGATATGAGATTGCAAGTCTTAGTTAGATCAGGAGTTTTTGCAGTGATCGCAGCAAGGGTCTCGTTCTGTTTTGTGAGAAACTGGATAGTCACAACAAAAATAAAACCCATTCAAGAAGCCTCATTCAGATTATCTTGTTAAGAACATTAATGATTTACAAACAGAGTTGTACGGTGGCACAGGGATTAGTGCTGTTACCTCACAGCAAGAATGTCCTGGGTTCGGCTCCTGGGTTGGGCGCAGGGTCATTCTGTGTGGAGTTTGCATGTTCTCCCCATGACTGCGTTGGTTTCCTCAGGGAGCTGCTGTTTCCTCCCTCCACCTAAAACGTGCATGCATTGAGGATTGGTTAATTGAGCACATTAATTTGCTCCAAAGTGTGAATGCGATTGGTTGTCTGTGTCTGTATGTGGCCCTGTGACCTGCTGGCAACTGTCCAGGGTGTACCCTGCCTTCGCCCATAGCAGCTGGGATAGAATTGATCTTCACGTGAAAAGTTTGTAACTGAGTGTTTTCTGTAAGCAGTGAACTGAATATACAATTAAAAGTGTGGAATAATACTTTTCCCAGAGCAGCACAGTCCACAGCACCAACAGAACAGCCATAAACAGTTTGGACTCAAAAGCTTCTCTGAGGCATTTTTTGGAAGTACTTGTACCAACAAGTGGAAACTGGTTAGGGGCTGCGTCTGCATCCATTCCCAGGAAAGGCGATTTGCAGAAGGTTCCAGGATGCTGGAATGTTTGGAAGTTGTCAAAGACCTCAAACCAAGTTAATGGAATTCCTACAGCTTCAGGTGGTTGAAGTGTATGAGGACTATGAAGAGGGACAGATGTCCTTCTACAATGCTACAATCGAGCTCCACATCTATAAATTTACACAGATTTTAAGGAGGCGTGTGCTTAAAATCCACTGTATTTAATAAATACTGAGAACCAAATAAACAAATGTTAGAGAATGAACAATATAATATCTCTTTGCTTATCAATCGAATAATATTTTATTATACATTTTCTCATGATTATTATACAAAAAATCCTCACATAAAGTAAGGTAACCCATAGTAATTACTACAATAATTATTATTGTTTTATATTTTTGTATGGATTTATAGAATTTTCTACTACTATGTGCCGTTAAATTTATTGTACATAACATTAATACATTGTCAGTCATCTCTGACTTGCTGACCTTGACAAGCTGTAATAGTTTCTTTGATATTTTGAAGTTTACACATTATTATAAGTATATTATACTTCATATATTGCCCTTACTTACAGTGAACGTCAGTATGAATGTTTACCATGACAGTTTGGACAACACTATGTTTCCAACTTTGTGGACACAGTTTGGGGAAGAATCTTTTCCATTCCAGCATGACTGTGTCTCAGCACACAAAGCGAGCTCCATAAAGACATTGGAAAAGTTCGGTGTGGAAGAACTTGACTGGCCCACACAGAGCCCTGACCTCAACGCCTTTGGGATGAACTGGAACTGAGACTGTGAACCAGGCTTTCTCGTCCAACATCAGTGCCTGACCTCATAAATGCTCCGCAGAATGAATGGGCCACAAATCCTGCAGAAACACGTTAATAACTTGTGGAATGCCTTCCTAATGCAGTGGAAGCTATTATAGCTCCAAAGGAGGAGTCTATATATTTGCAGTGCAATGCCACTAAAATCCCTGGTTGTGGAACGGTCAGGCGTCCCAAGACTTTTGTCCATATAGTGTATGTATGGGTAAGTAGGACAGTGGTCTCGCCCACCCGTGTCGTAAGACGGGAGCAGGTGGGCGGAGCTCGTGCGTGACGTCACACCCATACATTCGGTACAATGGCGGCGTCCGAGGGAGTTGAATCTGCTTCCTTAATGGATCCGTTCAAGGGCTTTTTGGTGAATTATTTAATGCCAGAAAAATGTTACGACGAATTTTTCCTGAATTTTAACTTACTGCACGGTAAGAAGGGTCACGTCTAACGCAGTGGGTGATCTGTAAAGCTAAACGTTTTGTGTTAAAGTTGTGTTGCGCTGTCAGTGAGAGTTACTGTGAACCCTGTCAGTGCCAAACAGGGAAAGGGGAGCCTAGACCTGAGTGAAATATGAAACTAATTCAGTATTAAAGAGAAATCATGCCTGGTTTCGTCGCTAACCGACTGTTCCTCTGTGTTCTATCAGTGTCAGGTAGTCATTCCTCCTGGTATCAATGGTATAAATAATTACTATTGTATTGGTTATTGTTTAATAAAGCAGCTATCCTCTTATTGAAGTGAAACGAGGCTTCAGTCTAAGCCATGAGTTGCCTGGCGTGTTTTGCATGCGTGTTCCAGGGGCGTGGATTTACACAGGGCACATTCTTATTGGAGGCTGTCTTCCTTTATCTTTGTCTGTTTTCGTAAACAAGACCGAATGCAAATATATACACTGCATGTCCAAAAGTCACCCATTCTAGTGAGTAAAATCAGTTGCTTTAATGTGAACCCATTGCATAGCTTGACGTAGTTGTTCCTTGGAGATGTTGCCCCTGGTTTTTAGAAGGATGTGGGTTCGAATCCCATTACTCCTGGCAGCCTACTGAGGTACCATCCTATGCACTGCTCCCCAGGCACTCCCTGTTGGTGGCTGGCCACTGCTTCTCTTGGTGAATGGGTTAAAATGCAGAGAAAGAATTTGCTGTGGTGTGTTCATGCATGACTATAAGCTTTGCTAGCAGCAAGGGGACACTGGAACAGCCACACAAGGTCAACATACCTACTGTCAAAAATCAAATACTGGGATTTAACCCCACCCCCACCCCACCCCACCCCACCCAACCCCACACTTGGCTGTAAAACTGCATTCTCTGGAGTCCTGGAGCACCATGCCGTGCGTTTGGAACAAGCTGGGGTGTTGTTTGTGATCCAGAACAAATCCTCCAACGTCAGTAACTGAATTCACCAATGCTCTTGTAATTGAATGCAAACAAATCCTCAGAGCAATGTTCCAGCATCATCTGAAATAACGTTTTTGCATCAAAAGAGGGATGCAATCCTTATTACTGCCCTTTGCAGAAGAAGCCGTGGATAAACAGATGTTTGCAAACTTTTGGACGTATAGTGTAAAACCCTCATCAGAATTTTGAAATTATTGCCTGATGGTTTTGTTTTCCCACAGTGGAATGTCTGAAGATAGTTATAAGCAAAGGTCTGGGCATTGGGATCATCCTTGGGTCTGTACTGGGTAAGAAAAGGCCTCTGCTTTCAGCTATTCATCTGCTTCGCTTTCTTTTCTACATTGTTGTAACAACATTCCTTACAACATTGTTTTAACAAAGTTCATTTTTATTCTCATTTCCACAGTGAAGTTGCCTCAGATCTTGAAGCTGATTGGGGCAAAGAGTGCAGAAGGTTTGAGTTTTAACTCCGTGTTGCTGGAGCTGTTTGCTATCACAGGGACCATGGCTTACAGTCTCGCCAACAGCTTCCCGTTCAGGTAGGCCCATGTGTGAGCCCTCAGCCAAGCAGTTCTGTGCATTTATTCAGTGCCGTCTGCTTAGCAGTTCACTTCCATTCAGTCACTGGAATTTTTTTAGGCCATCTTGCTACTTTTCCCTGTTAAAAACTGCAATATTTTGAATTTACAGGAAGAGTAAACAAATATTCAACCCTTTTTGCACAAATCCACTTCAAATGTACAGTTTTTTTTAAATTTATATTTGTACAAAATGTATATTTTGTATTTAGATCAATTCATTGTTTGCCAACATAAAATATTTTAGAAAATCCTGGTATAAATATAACATGGTATTATTATTAGAAAACTAAAAAGAGCTGAAAGCAGCAGAAACTGCTGTTACACATAGAGCAATAAGCAATGCAATTCTCTCCTAGACCTCATGCAAAACAGCTTCACTGAAAATAGAATCACAAACATGTGCATCTAAAATTTGCACAGTCGTTTAAAAAAAGGCGTATAAACAAAAATGGAACCCTTTGGCATAAGTTAAGCTTGTCAGGTTTGGTGAAAGAAGATTATCACATGGACATCATACATACAGAGGAAACCAGTAGATAAAAGAGAAGAATTTAATCTTCTCTATCTAGAAAGAAGACAAGATGCAACAAATTAACTAAAGACTGATTTCTAATAAAAGGTGAACTTGAATCTGTAATTGCCGATACCAGCTTTGCATAACATTATTATGTTATTATTTTGTCATTTTCTATAACCTATTTTTGTTTTTTAAAAGTGTCTGAGTACTTCCTCTGTGGGTACAGGTGCCATTTGGCCTTTTTTTCCCCCAAAAGGCTGCCTGAAACAATAAATGTGTGCAAAAGAGTTTTCTGTTATTTTTCTCATTAATATACTTTCTGTGCAGATTTGTCTTCCATTCAGAAGATGCTGACTGTATGACACACTAAGTTTTCGACACATTCATTACATCTATAATCCACAGTGCCTGGGGTGAGGCTTTATTCCTGATGTTGCAGACGGTGGCTATTGGGTTTCTTATCCAGCATTATACAGGAAACACTATCAAAGGTACAGAAAAACACTTTCAAGTCATACATGTTTTGACATTTACAAAAGTTAAATAGATGGATTAAAAAGCTCAATATAGTTGGGGCAGCTGGTTGCCCCTGTGATCAGAAGGTTGAGCGTTTGAATCCCAGGACTGCTAGTGGCGCCACTGAGGTACGCTTGAGCAAGATACCGTCCCCACACACTGCTCCCCGGGCTCTGTGTTCCTGGCTGCCTGCTGCTTCACTTGGTGAATGGGTTAAATGCGGAGAACGAATTTTGTGCTGTGTGCTGTGGTGTGTTGGTCACTTTAAGTCAAGAAGAAATGTGTCCTTGTCTTTCTCTTAAGTTCTTACTGTTTTCTCTCTGGTTATTTGCAGGCCTGGGCTTTCTGGTCATCTACTTTGTCCTGGCAGCCGTCCTTCTATCTCCCCTCACCCCCATGTCTGTTGTTACCACCATGCAAGCTTCAAACATGCCGGCTATAATCTTTGGACGGGTATGTGAACACTAGTAATAGACAGACTGAATCCGTGGTATAACAACAGGGGGCTCAATATCCGTACTGACACACAGGCCTGAATCATGAGTGGGGCATTTGTATAAATGTAGAAGAAAAACAATCTCTGAGTCAAGCGATCAATATAGATCTGTAAGGGAATTTACAGATTAAGTGTATTTCTTTATTTTTTGAGAATTGGTATCCTAATTTGCACACAGGAAGCCTGTAAATGCAGCCAATATGAAGTGATTCATGCCGGATTCATTACTTCTACATTCATTTTTATTTGGACAAGAAGTGCGACAGCACACATTAGGATTGGCTTCACTTAATGCGGCATTATGACCAGTTTAATGACTCCTTGATTCCAATCTTAATGGTATCCCTGGCTCAACATTACTTACCCTCAGCACTGCACAGACTTGTTTATGTCTCACATATTCATACAGATTTCCATCACCTGTAATCTTTTTATGTAGGTCCTTCACAATCAAATATGGCACACTATACTTTATCATACACACATACGATTGCACGTGTACAGTATACATTCAGAAGTCGATTTTGCACAATATTCTGTTTGTCTTACATAAATATTTGTCTTATTTTTAGTCCATTTGTTATTATATTGACTTGTTTTCCTGTCTCTCTCTATTTGCACAGTCTTAGGTGTGATTTGGGGTATATTTCACTGCAGGTTGTACTTGTATAACTCTGTATGTGACAAATAAAGGGTAAATCTTGAATCTACAACATGATAGATATAATATTTAGGTTAATGTTGGGTTCTACTGCAAGCATGAAATACGTTAATTTTCTTTGCACCAGGGCTGGTCAATTGGAACTGATTGGAAATGTACCTCAGCTGGTAAGTGAGTAGTTTAGGGCTTAGCTTACCTCTTCTTTGAACTTTGTGTTTTTTAGCTCATTCAGGCTGGCACAAACTACAGAAACGGCCACACAGGACAGCTTTCTGCCATTTCTGTGTTTTTGCTGTTTGCTGGATCCCTGGCACGGATATTCACCACAGTGCAGGTATGCTTTCAGAACACACTCGAAACAGACACAAGTCACCAGTAGAGACCATTGCAAAAATGTTCCGTTTCTTTTATATAGGTGCAAGTATTGAACTGAACAGCTTTGCTTTAGTTTTTCTGAACTGCTGTGAACATTTCTTCTAATTTCCAAATAAAAATATTATTTAAAGGGTCATTTTAAAGGAAACGACAAAATATCAAAATAGGAGAAATGATGCAGTGTTTACAGAGCTTGAATAATTCAAAGAAAACACAAATCTTGTCCTCCCTTAAACAAAATGGCAGTAATTACCTTTGACGTACTTTTACTATCCAACTGGTCCCATTGCGAGAGGAGAGTGTCGATTACAGCAGTGTTTTAATACTTTTCCTCGTGAAATAAGGTTTGATTCAGGTGATCAACAATCAGTACTGCATAAAGCAGAATGAGGTGCTTGTTTGGGAATTGGAATAGCTGTCCTACTCTTAGAGATGCTGATTTAAAAATACAATACTATTTCAATGGTCTCTTTTTTTTTTTCTGGAGCTGTATTCAATCTCCATGTGAGAATCTCTCTTTCCCTTTAACTTACACCAGGGTTGTTCAGTCTTATCCACAAAGGACTTTCATTCCAAGCAAGCATGAGCTCACCTTGTTTCACTTGTTTAATCAGTTGGTCACACTCTTCAAACAACTGAGCATGTGTGTACTTGCACCCACACCAGCCCTTTGTTTATGAGATTGGATATCCTTGCTTTAAGTTGACCTAGCATTTATGTAGATAATATTGCATTGTTTTCTATATTATAGGGCTAGAATGACAGCAATTGATAAAGTGGTACAATCACATTTTCACACTGATTTAAAACTGAGAGAGAGAGAGAGAGAGAGAGAGAGGTATAATCGAAGCATTATTGTCAGTCCACCATAAACCGATTGCCCATGCATATAGATTTCTAATCCATTTTTTGTTTACCTGTGCATTTCAATAGGAGACCGGTGACTCTCTGATGGCTCTCACGTACATCATCTCATCTTGCTGTAATGGACTGATCTTTGCCCAGGTCCTGTATTACTGGAATGTCAGTCCGGCTCTTAAGAAGAAGACTGAGTAACTCACAAGAACACAGAACGGTTATGCACGAGAGATGCTAATACCTCTACATTCATTCCAGTTAACCTGCTGCTCTGAACAGCTGTACATTCACAGTTAGGCACTAATTGTTTGAGAGTGCCATCAGATATTTGTAGTTTAGGGCGGCAGGTTCCACTGTCCATAAATGCACATAAGTGAAGGAATATGTCTGCAATACTGTATAGGGGAGACCCATCATCATGGTCATTCTCTGAAATACACTGTGGAGGCCTGAACTGTAGGACCAAAAAAAGCAATTAAGATAAGATGGGCCCCTTTTATTGAACAACAGTTCATTTTTTCATTTACTCTACAGCTTTTATCATTTCCTTAGCTCAGGGAAAGAAATACTGTCTTTCTATTGTTTTAGAAACTCCCTCACTTTCTGCATTTACTTTCTACTCCTCGTTTTTTTCACTTTCTAGTTTTGAATTCTGTCACCGTATACATATATTGTAGAGAGAAGCTTCTAAATGAAAATGAGGGCCAGATAAAATGTGACTTTTGGGGCTTTCCCCATCACCTAATTTGTGTGAAAATGAGACCACAACAGTTTTACCCATAAAGAGTGACTGTATTTCCTCTGCTCTATTTTTGTTCCAAATACATGTGAATTGCACATCCAGAAATATGTCATTTTTCCTGTTGTTTTTCATAGCTTGGAAAAACCTGCTGTCGTTCTTTTACATTCTATGAATCCTGAATGGCGTGTGGACCCAAAGAAATAATCCACAATCATAGTTAGCATTTTGACTTCCCTTATGAAGTGGCCATTTCAGTTTTGTTGCAATAGTGATGATCTACAGATGGGGCAGACTGAATGACAGTGATCAATCAAATGGGAAAATCTTATTGGAATGTAGTAAAATCTTAACCGATATCTGAGTAATGTCCTTTGCTCTTTGTCTGCTCTGCATGCTGGTTTGAATGGTGAACAGTAAGGACAGTATGGACAAAAAACACATCAGAATAAATGGGAGAAGAGAAATGTTAATGCTTGAATTACACTTTCTTTTGAACTTAACTGTTGAAGCTACATTTTTGTATTCAGTTCAGTGCTGATTTGCAAATTAGAGGAAAATTCTGAAATTTGCATTATTTAAGTTTGTTGCAAATGAAAAAAAAAAAACATGTTCAAGATTTCAAGATTTGGTGCTTCAAAGCAGAACATGAAATGGTGTGTGGTTGTGTGAATTAGTTTAGCCTGTAGAGGGTAGCAGAGTAACTGCTGACTCGCCACACTAATCCTCTCAAACTTTACCCCCTACACACAGTGGCCTAACCACAGTTCAGCCATGCAGTAAATCTCATCTCAGTTAATCCTGTTATTTACAGCTGTAAAATGTAATGAAGGGCATTATTTTTAAGTTTTAGCTGGACTGCTGTATAGGAAGAAACAGGCAGGCAATCAGGCCGAGTTCTTCAGAAATGACTTTGGACAGTATTTTGGTTAAACTAACACAGCCCATTGAAAGGCATTACCTTGAACAGCAAATGTTGCACCCTGTAAAAAAACATCTACAGCAGTGTGGGGTTTAGTGGACCGGCACTGGTGTCTCTACAAGAATGTAGAGTTTTAGTTTGAACTATATTTTTAGGACTGTCATAATCAATATATTTTAATTGATAATTAAAAGCCATGTAAATAACTTCAACAATTTTTTTTTTTTTGGGGGGGGGGTGGGGTGGTTGGTTTGCAGCTATAAGAATACTCAGCTAAAGTGTGCAAATGAATGAATTAGCTGTTTGCCTCCTATTTGAAAATACAGAACATTGTAATTTATTTAAGTCAGCATCTCTGAGTATGAGAACCATTCCTTGTCCCTACACAAGAACCTCATTCTGCTTTATGTGGTACTGATTGGTGATCCCCTGAAACACTGCTGCAATCAACACTCTCCTCTCACTTTCTCCTATTGCCATTTTGGTTGAGTGAACAGATAATTTGCTTTCTTTGAATGATTCAAGTTCTGTAAGCACTGCAACATTTCTCTAATTTTGATTAATTGTCGTTTCCTTTTTAAATGATTCTTTAAGGAACAAGTTGCTCACCTATAAAAGGTAAAACCTGAGAAGCTGAACACTTTTGCGGTGATCTCTCTTTTTCGGGAGCTGTACTTGGTGGTGTCCAAGTAAAGAGCTCAAGCGCAAACAATCAAATATTACTCACCTGAACTAATTACGCTGCTCTCTAAACCTATTAACAACTGTCAAATAGGTAAACATTACTCACCCTGGCTTTCTGAAGCTGTTACTGTACACATCACAGGTCAGATTTATTTTCTGAAGAACCATGATGTTTCTCAGTAAGAACTTTTTCCTTCATTTACATGCATTTAACTCATCCCAGTGGAAAATAAAGCAGTGGAAAGTAATTCCGTTCTTCTTAACATAGATATAGGCGAGTGTGAATAGAAAATTATAGAATCATTCTGCTCTGTGTGGTAAATAACAAACTTGGAGTCCTTTGCATCGTTACAAACCAAATACATAGTTGAGGAAAGCAGAACAGAACACAACAGACACCTTTGTACTGGGGAACCATTGGTTCATTTGTTAAGGCAACATTACATCTAGAAAATATAGTCATAATGACTTTAAAAGTTCTGTCCAGCGCGAACGCCGTAGCTCAGAAGCTGGAAGAACAGTGGCACAGGAAGGGGGACCTGTTCACCTCCATACATCTGGGGCAAAAACAGGATCAAACAAGGAGGTGTGTTATAGAGGAGCATGTACAGTGCAGTCCTCTCTGCTTTTATCACCTGTGTGTTCTTGGGAGGTCTCCTCTTGAAGGTGCTTTTCCAATGGTGAGGTCTGCCGGCTTTACTCAAAGCACAGCTGTTCAGATCTGCAGTGTGTGGCCCGGGTGCTTATCTCCCTCCAGAGAGCGCATTTTCTACATTCATATCTTTTAATCGGTGGAACGCGCCGCTGCCCTATCTATGCGGGGGTGTTCCGTGATAACGCTCAGACGTTCGTGTGACAGACCGGTTTGGGTCAGATTTTTAGGGGGTCTCGGTTTTAAAATATAAGACATGTGGAAAAACAAGGTTAACACGCACCACTGGTGTCATCCCACATCAGAAGAAATGTAACTTTACCTTAATAACCTTAGTTGTGAAACTAAAATTCCAAATACTTTAAAACCGGTCCATATGGGTCCATAACTTTCAGTTTCAAGAATTCCATTAACTGGTAGCCGACTGAGGAAAAGTATATAAATATATAATCTCTAAAATACAAAACGAAAGATTTCACAGCAAAGTCAGCAAAGATTGTTTTTAGGTTTTCTTTTTTCTTTTTTCTTTTTTTTGCAGAATCTTCTCTCTCTCCCTCTCCCCTCCTCCCTCTACTTGCTGCAGGACCAGTCTAGCCCTGGGTGTGGCTCATTAGTGTTAGTTGTCAGTCATTCTCTCTGCACTTGGCAAACACTATTAGGTGCATTAGCCCTGCTCTAATGTACACATGCTCTGTCAAAGCTCTCTGCAGCTGCTCACAAAGCTGGGCTCTGACCTCATACCCTCCTGCTATACACCCCTCTGTTCACTCTCACTCCGCTGAGGCTTCATCACAAATAACGATCAGCAATGGTTCAAAATGCACATTTTGTTCAAAGAGGGAAATTATCTTTTTCTGGTTCACGTAAAAAGGTCACGCACTGATTTGCATGGCAGTGCTGTATCTAAATAATGTCAAATCATTTTGACAAAAAATCTATGCAACTTTAAGTATGATGATAAAACAGAGGTAGATCAACTTTGGCATCTGATGTTTTTTTGCATTAATGTTCTTTTACCCGTTCCCAATGAGAATTCGAGTTTTCGGGGATACCTGGATTGTAAACTGAAGCAACCCTGGATATTTTTAGACTGAAGCCTTCACAAGAACTATGACAGAAATTGCTTGTTACGTGAAGACCTGTCTGATCATACTCCTCCCGTCAAAGTGATAATGCATCAGCAGCTTGCCAGTGAAGAAGTAAATGAATGGCCGATGCGTTTGTGTGGCTCAGTGCCAGGCGTTTGAAGTTGAGTCGATATGTTTCAGTGAATAGCTGGAGCCCGCGTGTCTCATCTGATCACGAACTGTGTGAATCAAACACGGCCAATCAAGCAGTTATAAACACAACCAAAGCAGCTCATCTGCGTCCGCTCAGCGCGCTATCCACACCAATCTGCAGGCGGTAAAAATGTTACCCTCGACAGCAACTGCTGAGAGATTTGGCAATAACTTCCCTCCTACTGAGAAGACCTGTCTAACTCTCTCTCTCTCTCTCCCTCTCTCTCCCCCCCTCTCTCTCTCCCTCTTTCTTTCTTTCTCTTCCCTGTTTGTTCTTTCTTTCCCTTTTTTTCTCCCTCTACCCCCTTTCTTTTCACTATTTTTATTTAATTCATTCTTTTCTTTCACTCGTTATCTCTCACTTTCGTCCTCTCTCTTTCTTTTTATTTCCCCTTTCTCTCACCTTTTCTCTTACTCTATCTTTTCTTTATACAATTTCTGACTCTCATTCTCTATCTCTCGCTCTTTCACTAATTTTCTCGTTT
The DNA here is from genome assembly GCA_037974465.1 of Brachypetersius altus. NCBI lineage: Eukaryota > Metazoa > Chordata > Actinopteri > Characiformes > Alestidae > Brachypetersius > Brachypetersius altus. The sequence goes on from JBBPDB010000011.1 coordinate 11,955,931, forward strand.
TCAGACATTGAGAGTGGCTTGTTTAAAGCTTTATTCAGTTTCAGCACTCAGGCCAAAATGATACGTAGGAGTCGAAGCAGTCTAATTTTAGCTGGGTTTAGTTTGGTCAAGGTTGGGTTTGTGTTCCCTCTCTCTGTTCAGCATGCAGGGTTAAAGGTAAGAGGAGGACCCTCAGCTATGTACAGAGAAAGCTGGGCACACATCAAGGCAATATGCATTCATTTGCTCAAAACACTACATTTAGAGTTTGTGTGAATAAACAATTGTGCAGTGTGTGTGTGTGTGTGTGTGTGTGTGCTGGGTAGGGTGAACCACTTCCATACCTCCCCTTGAGGAAGTCCAGTACTTGTAGCATCCAATACCTGTATTATTGTTTACACATTAGTGTGCTTGCTGGCCTGATAAAAAGCTCATGGCCAGTGTGAGATTTTGGCACAATGCCGTAGATATTGATAGTAAAGTGGACGGATATCCCCACTACCCATATTTGGCTTCTGGCAGACATAACACACACACTATCAGTCTGATCTCCCCCTCCTCCTGCCTCAGAGCTGCCCTGTTATTGCGTGACAGCCAGCGTTCAGCTGGGCCGTGTGAGGGTGAGTCAAGCATGCGTGTACACAGCGCTGGTGGCATGTCAACCAACCGTAGCACTTCTATTAAAAAAAGGGAAGGGAAAAAAAATCCTACGCCCACTCACTCACCTGCGCGCAAACAAGGTTTGGGCCAGGTCTGTCAACACATTGTGCAAGTGGGTGATGGAGTAGCTCTGTGTGTGTTTGTGTGTGTGTATGTGTGTGTGTGTGTGTGTGTTGCACGCTCAATAAAACAAAGGTGTCTGCTCCTTGCAGAGAGGAATCTGGAGGTACAGATTCAGGACTTCAAGTGTACATATAACTTTAACTGGGTTGTTCATATTCATATAAGTTTCATATGAGGTACATAGATTTTTGATCAGCAACTCTCTGTGTTTCTATGTGTGATCTTTCAGTTTCACAAATATGAATGAAGTAAAAAAAATTGTCGACCAATGTGTACACACACACACACACACACACACACACACACACACACACACACTGTACCTCTCTCTGTGGGTGCGTGCGGGATGGGAGTGGCTTTAGGCTTCCCTCGGAATGCAGGTAAATAATACGCACCCGTCTCCATGGCAACCTTTCATGTTTGGTTTCCTGCTTTTACGGTTCTGACAGCATTACACCTAATCACAGATAAAACAGTCTTTGAGAGCAGACAAACTCGCGGAATCAAACGTGGCCGATCTAGCACATTCACGAAGAGGCTTTTTTTGTTAACTGACTTAACTAGCTCCTCTGTTCACAGCAGAGTTTCTGCTAATTGCCATAAGCAGCACGGTGGCCACTTGTTGAGGCCTCACTGCTCGTTGCTAAGAGACGGTTTGTGTGCAGGCAGAAAATGCTGCTGCACCCCCAGAACCCCCCCAAAACACACACACACACACACACACACACACACACACACATCCACCCCCATCTCCACCTTCTGCACCGACCACTCCAACATTTAGTCGAAGTGAACTTTTTCATTCCTCTACGTTTTATTGTTGACAGAACGAGTCGAGGGGAGTTTCGAAGTAACGCTTTTATTAGGATCTGTAAACTGCCTTTTATTTGCTCAAAAAGGAAATCCTGACAAGTCACAAGCGCCACCGTCTGTTATTTATATGGCCACGGATGAAATGAGACAAACGTTTTAAAACTTTACATAAAGCTATTGTGTGATGCTCATTAATCAAAGCTGATCGAATCACAAATGGTTTCATACTCCCTGTGCACTACATGGGTCATGAAGTGATTTCTTCATCCAGATAAGTATATTAAATGTGTTTGTTAGAAAAGCCATACTGATATGACTTATGTGATGCACTAGACAGGGAGTAAGATGTATAGCCAAGAAGACTGAGGGCCAAAACTGCACAACTACCATACTAAAGTGAGTCAAAATGGTGCATCATCGTCTTATGTGCAATGTGAGTATCGCTGCTTAAGTCAATATTACCTATAAATTGATCTCTACTAAGTGCAATAACCTACTCCATCTGTGTCATTAGTAAATCACTTAATGGTTGCTTATCTATTGTATTTAAACCCTGCATTTGTGTGTTTAGCATAGTGTAATTTTTTTGTTTGTTTTTTGTTGAGTTTTTTTAGGCTGTAAATCGTCACTATGTCTTTGCAGTATAATTTGTAAGTCTCTTTGCAGTCTCTATGTCTTTGCAGTCACAGCATAATTTCCTCTGGGATCATTAAAGTTTTCTGATTCTGAATAGTTCAGTATTTGTGTAAATAGTGTATTTCATATTTTTTTTTTCTTTGTTTAGACTTCATATTTTATATGGTTCTTGTCTCTGTGTGCCTATGCAGTCATGGCATAAGTAGTTTCCCCCAGGATGAATAAAGTTTCATATTGAGTTTTTCCTACAGGTTCTTTCAGTGTATTTTAGACGTTTTATTGTTTTTGTCTCTGTTTGTCTGTGTTGTCATAACCATTTTCGTCTGGGATCAGTAAAGTTTTCTGATTCTGATTCTTAATACTGCATGTAGTGTTTTAGAACATCATGGACCCAGCATCTGTGCATAAATCATAGTTGATTTCATAATTTATATTGAGGGTTTTTTCTACAGATATTTTAGGATTTATTTAAACATCCTGTGGCATGAAGAGTTTTCTGATTCCAAGAGGGGCATTCAGTAGTATAGTTTGGAACAGAACAACGACGTGTGGACCCAGCATTTGTGTATATATCAAAGTTTATTTCAATTTTTATGTTTTATGGCTCTTGTCTCTGTCTTTACAGTCATAAGGAATTCCCTCAATAGTTTTCCGATATTACTGAATAGTTCACTCAGTAATTTGGTGCGTGGACCCAGCGTTTGTGTATGGAATATCGGATTATCGGATTTTTTTCTACAGACCTTCAATTTAGTATTTATATTGTTCTTGTATCTGCACGGTCATAATAAGCTGTTTCATCCAGCAATGAATAAAGTTTTCTGATTCTGAATAGTGCACTCAGTAGTTTGGTTCAGTACAGTACAGAACAGCAGTGTGTGGTTTTAAGCAGCCAGGGCCAGAGTTCGGTCCTCCTCCTCCCCTCCTCCTCCGATTAGCCGAAACGGGCTCCGGGATTTCCATGACAATAGCGGGACGTGGAGAAAGGGTTAACCCCGAGCTGGAGAGGGGAGAGGCCGGCAGCAGTAATTGAGTGCTCGGCGGGGGGGTCGAACAAAGCGGCCCTCGAGGGGGGGCTCTCTGGGTTCAGCGGCTTTACCCCGCACACCTGCGAGCTGAAAAGAGCCGGACAATATGGCTCCGAAACGGCCTGTTACGAGCGGGATGGGTGTGTCGAGGGGGAGGACAGAGAGGTTTCAAAAGAAAAAAGGGGAGAAATTCAAATCGATTGCCCCTCAATTATTCTCTCCCTCCGCCCTGCGACGGATGTGTGCCCAGCTTTCTCTGCACATGGCTGAGGGTCCTCCTCTTATCTTTAACCCTGCATGCCGAACAGAGAGAGGGAACACAAACCCAGCCTGGACAAACTAAACCCATCTAAAATTAGACTGCTAAAATTAATAGAGGGTCATGTTATTAATATAGCAATTTTAGACCCAAAGAAAAATCTAAATAATAGACTAACCAGCACATCGGTCCTCTGAAAATTGACCCTTTTCAAATAGCAGACCAACTAACAAGCATGTCACCACCCCCACCAAGAAAAGAACTACTTTCACTTTACAGCACATAACACCCCCAAAATATCTTCAAACACTAGACTAACCAGCACATTACCCCAAGTCCCTTTTATATTACATAAGGGAAAACAAACTTAATATTCGTTTGTTATTTGAACAAAGACACCACTTTGATTTTGTTTTTTTTTTTATTTACATTTATTTTTTTAAGATTTTTTTGTTTACGAAAAAAGCCTTTACAGGCCATAAAAAGTTTAACTGTACAAAGACTATTTACAAACAGTATTATTAAAACACTCAGAATAAAAAAAAAAAAACATCAAAACAGCAAGTTGGACACTCACTTGGATGGCAAATGTAAACATTCACTCATTTCATTACTTTTATAAATTACAACATTAAACTTCTTAACTCATTAGTGACTACCAGACTGCTAAACTAAAACTGTACTGAGAACTGAAAAAAAAAGCTAGACTGGACTGTAGACTCGAGTTAGACCATCAAATAACCCAAATAACCCCAAAAAAAAAAGGCAACACACTTCAGCACTTTCTGCACTTAGCAGCACCTGCGTACCACCGTTGGCATTCGGATTCTGCTGAATCTGCCGTTAGCAATGTGAGCATAAGCAGGCTCCTCATTCGCCCAAAGGACGTACAAGTTATTCTGAAAGATACACCCTCCTTTTTTTTAAAAAAATCCCACAACTAAGTGGGGAGAGTCCCTTTAAATGGGCTCAGTATTGAAAATTCTTGGTCTAAAGCAATACTTAGTATTGACTGGAGGGTAAAGATCAGTGCATTGATTGGTTTAAAAAATCAGCAGATACATGGGAAAGTCATAGTGCTAGAGTCTCTCACACTGAAAACGCAAACACGCTGTACGTCACTATTGCTTTTTTTTCCTGTTGAAATGCATGAATCTTTTTGCACAGTCTACCTTCCAAGGCTATTCTGATATACATTTGTGCAACCAGTGCATAACCTACTCTATTATAAAGGGTGCTGTGGAAAAGTAAGGTACTCTCCATGATCAGAAGAATTTGGTACAATAAGGCAACAGCCATTGTGATTGCTCTCTCCAAAATATCACACCAACAAAAAGGTAGAAACCCAGTTAAACTGTGCCAACGAATGAACAGCGCTAGTCACGGAGCCTAACTTTCCCTTTCTCGGTTTCCAATATTTTTACACACTTCACCACCCCATAACCACTGAAAACAATCACTATTGGTATAAGGCACTAAAATGGTTCAACATCAGAGTCAACCATATAGTTAACCAAGCTATTTCGGGTTTTGGGGGCCCAGTGTACCGCACAGCAAGCCAGTTTAGCCATGCTCTCGAAGGTCACATGATTTGTATATCATTGGCTATCGGGATGGTGACTGGCTGACAAGTTCCCAGCAACCCTATGTCCTCTTTTCTATACCCTAGTTTGGGTTTTGATTGCCCATTACTGCATGAATGACCTCAGTCCCCGTTAATGAAGCATGGCGCACAAAGGCACATTGTCAGATTCTGAAAGACTGATCACATATACAAGGGAAATGTCCTACAGTGAGAACTGGATTCTGAAAATTGCATTTTTGAACATCCTGTACAAGAACGAATTTTGGACTGCAAAAATGACTGGATTGCAATACCCATCTTTCCTGAGAAACCCCTCTGGAAAGAATAAGTAAAATGCGATTAGAAAAGTTCTGGGCAAAAAGATATAGAAAGGAGGGAGTTAATGAAGAAATCTAGTTTTTAAAAAAAATAGGTGTGATCACTCAAAGAGGTAGAACATGATCCTATGTGCAACGGCTGCTCAGAACATCCATCAAGAATCCATACAGATTACTTGTTGCACGGCAAGTCTACGTTATGATCCGGCTGAGCTAGTCCCAGTCAGTCCCCCCCTACCCCACTCTTAAATGTGCGTCAGGGGCACAGTACTGCCCAGGTAGTGCTGCTGGACGCTGGGATACCCCCTCTGGGCCGTAGGGTCCCCTACGTCTCCTCCAGGAATATACATGCTGATCATGTCCCTGAGGTCGCCCTGAATGGCTCCACGATGGTGGTTTGAAGCTCCAGTGGGGGAGTGGGGCAAGGGCTCCGGCTTCACCATGGACATTACTGGACTGGGCTGCTGAGGGCTGCTGCTGTAGGACATGGGACTGTGGATGGGAAAAAATAATTAGAAACGGAACCACAATAAATAATTCAAACACAACTGAATACACTTCAGTGACCAATTTAAACTTAATTTAAAATTTAGAATCTGCCCAAACGAAAGGTACAAATAACCATTTAAAATGAAGGTTTGCTTTTTTTAAAGCCATCAGTTTCATCACCACACCAAAGATTTTGTCCAAATGATCACACAAAAACAAAAAAGTACAAAATGCACATGTTTTGCTTTTTGAAAGCAACAAACTTTGTCATTACAAAGTTTGTGCACGAATTTTAAAAAATGCTCAGTGAAAAAAAAAGCTCATTACTAAACAAAAACATTTGGAAACAACTTATTCGTTTATTTAATTCCCTACCACCCACATATACACACAAGTCAGTCATGTTTAATTATCGAACACCCACTTATGTACACAGTTTATTAATCTTAATTTATTTTCATTAATTTTGACCACCCACCTGTAAGAGTTGGCTCCGTTCATGTAGGAGTGTGTGGGGTACTGCAGGCCGCTCAGGTCGTAGCGGTGGAGCTGCTGAGTGTATCCCAGCGCGTCGCTCTGCATGGCGGTGTATCCTCCTCCGGGAGCCCAGCCGTAGCCGTCCATCCTGGGGCTGAGCGCCTGGCCCTGCGCGGCGGTGAGCGGGTACTTGCCGGGCGGCATGTCCTTCTTCAGCAGCGGCTTGGTCTTGCGGCGCGGTTTGTACTTGTAGTCCGGGTACTCCTTCATGTGCACGGCCCTCAGCCGCTTGGCCTCGTCGATGAAGGGCCTCTTCTCCGCGTCAGTCAGGAGCTTCCACTCGGCCCCCAGGCGCTTACTGATCTCGGAGTTATGCATCTTGGGGTTCTCCTGGGCCATCTTCCTCCTCTGGCCCCGAGACCACACCATGAAGGCGTTCATGGGCCTCTTGACTTTGTCCATGGGGTCCGGGCAGGAGTTTTTCTGGATCTGCTGCTGCTGTGGCGGTGCGTTCCCACAGCCACCACCCGTCTGCAGCACCTGGCCGCCCGGGTGAGAGTTTTGCTGCACCGCCGTGCTCTTCAACTCGTGCTCCATCATGCTGTACATCATCTTAGCTAAAAAAAAATTTGAGTGTTGGCACTTACCCCTTACTCCACGAACTAAAAGTGCCGAGAAAAAAAACTCGTCCGAAGTTTTCAAGCTAATCGGGTGCAGGTGCAGCCTATTGGCACATGCTCACCTGACCACAAAACAAAAAGACAAAAAAAAACAAAACACGTGTCATAAAATGTTCACCATGTCACCGCTTTCAGTCGGAACAGTTTGGTGTTTAAAACGAGAGAGGAAAAAAAAGGTCGAAACGAAACACTTTTCTGTCCCAAAGTCACAAGTGCACAGAGCCACTTGTTGAGCACTGATTGAGGGTGTGAATGGTGACTGGGAGGGAAACAAAAACACACTCTCGAGACTCGCGGTTTTAGGCAAATTTGTATTCCGAGGCGGACCAATCAGAAGGCGGGGCGCTGCCCTCAGCTCATTTACATTTAGGAGAACCAGAGCAGGGGCGTGGCCTAAGGGCACTTGTTGCTCGAGCTCAGCTGGATTTTCACATGCTCCATCAGAGCAGAGGGAGAGAAACTGACTCTTTATACCAGGTTTACTTTTACTCATCGAAACCAAATCCGACCCGCTATACTGGCACTATTTATTAGTGTTTCTAATTTATATTAATGCATAAATAGATTTGACAGTTTCATAAACTATGTTAATTGTTTGAATTCCACTTTTTTATTTTTGAACTTATTAATTAAATATATATGAACTATATATAATTAAATATATATAGACAATATTTAGCCTATATTTA
>JBBPDB010000011.1:11972136-11986367 GCA_037974465.1 Brachypetersius altus
TGCTAAATTTGCACTAGTACAATTTGCACAATTCTGTCTTGTCTTGTCTAATATTCCTGGCAATAACTTGAAACTCATATTCTCCTCGAAACACTTGCACACGTTCACTTTAGTATTGTCTATTTTCCTGTCTTTGTATATTGTACAATAGTTAGTTCAAATAGAAAATAGAACAATTAAAATAGAAACTTTATTTTAGATTAGTATTTATGGGTAAGGACTAGCTTTATATTTATGGGTAATTTTTGTTTCTAGTTTTTATATTCTTATATTTATATTTATTTCTTAGACAGAATGCACCATGGGTGGGGGGGCTTGTGTGAAACGGAATTTCAATACCCTGTATACTGTGTATATTGTGGTATTGACAAGAAATCTCTCTTGAATCTTGAATGTTGAATCTTGGATAAAAAAAAAAACATGTTCAGTTTGGTTGAGGATAGGACTCTAGAGTTCCTCGGAACCACACACACCACACACAACACCTCAAACAGTTAGCACAAAAAAAACAAACAAACAAACAAAAAAAAAATATATATATATATATATAAAATGTATTTTTAAAAAAATGCTGTAGTGTTAACTTTGCCCTGGAAATAAGGGGCCCAAACCCTGAAACACAGCCCTGATACATTCTTTCTCCTCTACCAAGCTGTACTGTTGGCACTATGTATATTGTTAGACAGCATGCTATTGGCATCCACCAAACTCAGATTCAAATCAGACTGGCAGGTAGTGAAGTGTGACAATAGTAGCACAATACTGGCACTTAAAGTTGGCCTCGGCAGATTTAACAGGGCAGACATTTCACACAGGCATTCCATGACTCTGCTACATTTAAAGTCACTGAGCTCCTCAGAACTTTATATTCTAATGCCAGTGTTTGACTTTGGAGACTGCATACCTATGTGCTTGATTTTATACGTCAATGAATGTGTCAAACACCTGAGCTCAGTAATTAGAAAGGGTGTCCACATACTTTTGGCCACACAATGTACACTGCTCAGCCATAACAGTAATTCCACTGACAAGTGAAGCGAATAACATTAATTAACTTGTTACAGTGACATCTGTTAAGGGGGTGAGGGGGGGTTAGGCAGCAAGTAAACAGTCCGCTTTTGATGTGTGTGAAGGGCCAACTTATAATGGCTTGATACCCTGGGCCAGAACATCTCCAAAACCTCAGATTTCGTGGAATGTTCCTGGTATGGAGAATTCAGTAGCCTACTGGAGGTCCAAGGATGGACAACATCATCGATGCATGTGGGGAACAAAGGTTCAATCGTACCACACACACTACGGAACCAAACTCCTTATTTTACCCCATAAAATTACCTTAATTTTGACCTTAAATTTTTTAGGAAAAAAAGATGCACAGATTAAGGGGCGAATTAAGGGGTAAAACTACTGAATTTTCCCTTTACCTTTTCAAATGTGCCCCTTAAATATTAGAACCTCCTGAATTATGTTTAAGATTAAGGTGTTTCACACACAGGCCTTAAATCCACTTTTAAGGTCAAATTAGGGGTTCGGTTCACAAATTAATAGCCACTTAATTCAAATAATGGGGTTTGGTGTATTTTCAGGGGTCATTAAGTGTTAAGTACATTTAAAGTGCATTGTGTTTCGTAGTGACAAGAGCTACTGGAACTGAATTGCTGAAAAGTTAATGATGGCTATGACAGAGAGGTGTCAGAACACAGCTTGCTGTATATGGGCTTTTCTAGACACAGACTAGACTAGTGCCTACAATGGGCACGTGAGCAGCAGAACTACAAACACAATGTACTTAACCCTACCTACCGCTGAAATTACACCAAACTCCTTAATTTAAGTGGCCATTAATTTGTGAAACCAATCCCCTAATTTTATCTTAAACGTGGAATAAGAGTGCGAAACCCCTTAATCTTAAACATCAGGCATTAGTTGAGGTTCTACTATTTATGGGGCAAATTTTAAAAAATGGGGGGAATTCATTAGAAATTCCGTGCACTTTTCCTCTTTCATTTTTCTTAACTTCCTGGAAATTAAGCTCAGAATTAAGGTAATTTTAAGCGGCTAAATTGGTTTCGTAGTGCATGAAGCAACGGAAGAAGATGGCTTGTGATGTTCAGGTGTAGGCTGGCAGTAACTTCGTTGAATAGCGGACGTTGATTTAAGTATAGCTTTACGGGGTTGAAGAACAGATGTGGATTACTTGAGCACTGACGTACGTCGCTCTGAATAAGAGCGCCAGCTAAATGCCGTAAATGTAAATGATGAATCACATTTTCCCTTTACAACACGTGGACGGCTGAGTGCATCATTTACCTGCAGAACAAATGGCACCAGAACGCATTTTAAGAGGAACGCAAGCCAACGGAGACGGTATGATGTGCTGGGAAACCTTGGGTCCTGCTCTCACATATCCCACCTATCTACATTTTGGGTACAGTTCACGTACGCCCCTTCATGACAACAGTACTCCCTAGTGGCAGCGGCCTCTTTCAGCAGGATAGAGCACCATGACACTGCAAAATTAATTCATTACGTCTGAGGAACGTGGTGTTCGCCTGGCCTTAGTTCTTAGCCCAATTTAAGAATCTGTGGGACGTGTTGGACAAACTTTTTGGATCCAGAGACCCCATCTTACAATATTGCTAACTTAGTCTCTTAAAATAGCTTTCAGATACCACAGGTCTTGAGACAGTCATAAGACCAGGTAAAGTTTTAAAGTCATAACTGATTAACATACGCACCTACTCACTTATTTTCAGTATTCCGACTCCTAAAACTTTCCTTCAGTATGTTCTTTATCCCCACCACAACCCCGTCTGTAAATGCTACATAAACCATCATTTATAAGGTGCCTCAGCTCAGGACAGAAAAGTGCCTGCTCATTGACCCTAGCACCTCAAGAAAGAAAACATGTTTGACTTGTTAAAAAGAAATACCTTTATTTAAGAGAATTAAAATAAATACTATACAGAATCCAATGTAGAAAAAAGTTTAATACACGGCTTCTGTCTGAAAAAGGTTAACAATCACATTCTTAATAAATTCATTTAAAAATAGCACTGACCAATGTAAATCCCCACATCCCCACAAGACAGGCATTTTTAAACAAGCAGGAAAAAAAAAAAGTAACATTATAATCTCTATATACTCAATCATTTGTAGTTTGGTCCTTTTAAGACCCCTCCAATATATTTTGGTGAGGTAGGTTACTGGAGCAGCGCTCCAATATGTAAGGACTTAATACAGTGAATCTATACAATACGCCATATGGTGGTAACCTGCCATCTTAAGTCACACTGTGCCACCTGCCCCACCAGTGAAAGAAATGTCTATTTTAGGAGGAAATTGCTACTACAAAAACAGCACTATACAAGTGGTTTAACAAAGGAAAAACCAAAAAAAAAAAAAAAAATCACAAGTTTGGTAATATAGTTACTGATTCTCATCCCAGCTGTGTACTAGGTTTTTCAAATGGGGAGAGCAGGAACTGTGTGAGCACAGCAAAAAGCAAATGCTCAAACACTTCCTGCCCCCAAAACACAGCAGAGTTAATACTGGGAAAACATGATTGATCCTGATCTGAACACCCATTCAAGAAAGATGGACTTCCAGATATAGGACCATGCCACCAACACACCAAGTAAACCTGATAAACATTAAACTCAGAGCAATCACATATTTATGGCAAAATGGAAAGTCAAAAAGCTCCACTTCAGCCATTTGGTGTCGAGCTCTTTAGTCAGACAAACACGCCCTGCATGGCTCACTTTAACTGGGGATGGCACACCTCGTTTAAGGAACAGCTCCGATGTGCAAGGCTCACTTCTTTTCATTTTATATCCTAAGCACACCAAGTTTGAGTACAATGCAACTCGTGTTTTGCTCTGAACAACAATAATGATCACTGGGTGTTAGACAGTTACAGAGGAAAGGGAATAGGTACAAGTCCAAAAAAAGGAGCTAAGGAATGCGAAGTGAAGAGAGGGGTGGGGAATGTCTTAGATCAAGTCAGCCACATTCATGGGCATCTCCTCCACAGTGGTGTTGTAGAAGGTCTCAATGTCCCGGAGCGTTCGCTTGTCATCTTCAGTCACCATGTTGATGGCAACACCTTTTCTGCCGAAGCGGCCACCACGTCCAATCCTGAAAAATAAATCAAGAAAGACTGATAAGACCTCTAATTCTAAATGAAGCTAGTCAATGCTATCCTAACCACAGTACAATCGCTCTTGCTTAAGATTGTTTTGCATGACCTGAAGTGAGTAGTCTTTGTAACTGTAGTGAAACTGAACTCCAAGAAAATGGGTCTTCATTTGATTAACTTCAGGTTTCTCTGTTACAAATGACGATTTTCACAATTTCAGTGCATCACGAAAACATGGGATTTATTTTCTGCCACACTCCCTGGTATATGTGATGCATGTTGGCCAACCTATTACCTCAATAGTTTAGTAAACTGACTAAAAACAAGGATGGAAAAATGGATTTAATACAGCATTAGCATGGGCCTTAATAAGAAATAGCCACTAGATGGTGCCAGATTTCATGTGTGCCTGCACTACAGAGATCACTAGCCAAAAACTTTGTCTACCGACATGTACATTGTTCGGCAGCACTAACAGGCAACACACCAGTTTTAGAGCACAGTCATTTCTGAAGCTCAGAAATACTATCAAAAATACAAATATGTAACTTTTAATCATGTTGCCCACCCTTAAAGAGGTACTTGCCTGTGGATGTAATTTTCTCTGTTTGTAGGAAGGTCGTAGTTGATGACCAGGGAAACCTGCTGCACATCAATGCCTCTGGCCTAATGAAGACAAACATGCATCAGGACCAAGTGTACATCAAGGTTAATGTTAAGCTTTAGCACACATGAATCATTTTATTACAGAACAATTGGGGGAGTGTCAAAGTACAGCAACTCACCAGCAAGTCAGTGGTGATGAGCACACGACTAGAACCAGAGCGGAACTCCTTCATGATCAAATCCCTTTCCTTCTGGTCCATGTCTCCATGCTGTAAACCATCGGTCATGTTAGTTTGTATTAAAACCGTGTCAAAGACCATTTCCAGCTTTTAAGAGTAATGTGCCCATAGCATGAAACAGTCTTAATCTCATGAATGAGTAGACTGGGATGAATATGGGCCAATTTTTCTTCCCCTACCAGATATAGGACTGTGTGCCACTGATGGACACTGCCTTGCCCAGTTGATAAGGGTATAAAAAGAGAACTAGATTTGATGCAGCTTAACCTGAATTCTGTAGGGATTGAATGGCTCACTCACCAAAGCGGAGACAGTGAAGTCTCTAGCGTGCATCTTTTCGGTCAGCCAGTCCACCTTCCGGCGAGTATTAATGAAGATGACAGCCTGTGTGATGGTCAAAGTCTCGTACAGGTCACACAAAGTGTCCAGCTTCCACTCCTGAGACAGATGAGAGGGATGATCATTAAAGGTCATGCTTTGTTACCTAGCCTGTGTGAAATTGTTGAAAGAGCATTCCTAATATATCCGATTAGATACTGTGACTGGTTTTCCCCCCACAAATTAGACAGCTCTATACAGAGGCCCTGGAATCCAAATTAAAAAGCTGGCTTGTGGAAATCCATGGTACATAACACCAGGTGACCAATCACAACTGGAAACTGATTCAAGGTTTAGAGTTAAAGACCATCACAGTAAACCATTAACAGTTTTGGTGAACAGACACTGGAGGGTGCTGTTTTCAGTCGTTGATCATACAGACAGATTTCTACAGACTTGTGTACACCAGCTATCAGAAAGCTAACCAGCTACTCAGCACTGCAGAGGAACCTGGAAATCACTAGCCAACCTGATCTTTAAGTTAAACTACAAAACGCAGAAGTAGACATTCAGATTTTAATAGCTATGTGCCGACCAGTTAACAGATGCAGCTCCATCACCTCCTTCTCCACGTTGATGTAGAACTGACGGATACCCTCAAGGGTAAGCTCCTCTTTCTTGACAAGGATCCTCACAGGGTCCCGCATAAATTTAGAGGTGACATCCAGCACCTCCTGGGGCATGGTGGCTGACAGGAGAATCACCTACAGGAAGACAGACCGGGTTTAGGGATACTGAACTTCATTTCCTTTTAAGGACTCAAACAGCAGGCATTATGCAAATGCACTAGATACTGTAGAGATATTTAATACAATAATTTTGTTGTACATGTTCTCTGCTTTATAGTTGTGCTGAGGGACAAGCAGACCCAGACACAGTGGAGAGCAGAAGGAATTCTCTACCAAAGAACTTAATTCCCTCTACAGCAGAAAGAGCTGAGGGGAGAGGGAACCTTGGCCAGGTCTGTTTAGAATATACATCATTATATATCTAGAAAAACACTTTGGGTATTTCTGCTTATAGACCCAAGAACACCCATTTAAGAGTAGGGAGTCAGTTACCTGAATGTCAGAAGACAGCTTCTGAAAAATCTCATAGATCTGGTCCTTGAATCCTCGGCTCAACATCTCATCGGCCTCATCCAGTGCAAACATCTTGATGTATCTGGGAGCTGATGAAAACATAAGACAAAACGAAGACAATCAATTGTGATCGCAGCTCATACCATGCAATAAGTTGGCAAACAAAGGTCAGCTGTGGTGTGGTGTGCTAACTCAATCTTTAAACTAACTGCAGTAAAGTGCACAAGTTTATGACTACTGTGAAATGAGGGGCAATGCTGTGTTCAGGTCAGTGAAGTCTGATCATGCCTCCAGAGACCTGCGTCTCTGACCACATCCCCAACAGAACGCCGAGGAAGGGTCAGGGGGCACAGGGGGCTCTGCAGTCAGTTGACACGCATGGGGATCATCATTACAGCACTTAAGCCCTTCAACAATAACTACACAACTAAAAGGTCCATACTGGGGCTTACAGAGATACCGTCGGTTGATCATGTCAAAGACCCGACCAGGGGTTCCCACCACAATGTGTGGCACATCAGCCTGCAGCTTCTGCACTTCATTACGGACGTTGGTCCCACCGATACACGCATGGCACGTAGCACCCATGTAGTCTCCAAGAGCAAGGACCACCTTTTGGATCTGAGGGTGGGCAGAAAGTCAAGTAAATTAAAATGGCCTGGTTTTCTGGGCAGAGCCAGTTGAATTTTAACCTAAAAAGGCATTTAAGAATCCGGTATAGTTTAGGCACATCTAAATTTACTTGCTTTGCTAGTTGAACTCATTGTGCATGACGGAATTAGGTACTCAAGCACAATATCAAAGATCAAGTTAACTCGCTGGTATTTTAGACGTTGCTGAAAATGTACCCATAGCATGAAACAGTCTTTTGCTCACGGTACTGAGTAGACTGGGATGAACATGGGCTGCATTTCCTCTTCCCTTACCAGATATAGGACTGTGCCACTGAGACACTGCCTTGCCCAGATGATAAGGGAACACTCCTATTAAAAGACCTAAAGCTATATGTGTGAGAACTCCTGACTAAACCATTCACCCTTCTGTTAATGTTCATTAGTGCAACTGAAAAAGTAAACATGTACTGGATCTTACTTGTTGGGCAAGCTCTCTGGTGGGAGCCAGGACCATGGCTTGTGTAGCTTTCATATCAATGTCAATCTGCTGCAAGATGGAGATGGCGAAGGTGGCAGTCTTCCCCGTGCCGGACTGAGCCTGTGCAATGACATCGTACCCTGCAGACAGAGGTTCAAAGTTAACAGTGTGGCAAAGGGCTACAGCAGTGGTCCCCAACCCCCGGGTCATGTGGTACCGGTCTGTGGACTGCACAGAAAAAAAAAACGTGGATGTTACCCGTCTTATGTTGTCGGCTCGTTATGAAAATGCTGTTAATAAACAGCATGTGTACTCGCAACACATTGGATTTATGTATATTATATTTTAAAGATTTATATTTTTAAAATATCCCCATTTTATATGTGCATCATTTATTGCATAAATACATACATTTATCTGCCACTCCTTAAAGACCGGGCCGTGAAAATAGTTTGATATTAAACCGGTCCGTGACCACTTATCTATAGGCCTTTCAGAAGGAAATGGCCACATACATCTTGTAACTTGTGCCCTGTCCAGTTGATGAGGGCAGAACCAAGAAATGTGGCTAGTTTAGAAAAAGGTCACCCCTCATTCCAGAAGTAATGTCATGTATTTCACATTCACAAATACTTTGTTCTATGATCGTTATGGCATTCTATGTCGTGAAGCCAGCTAGATAGCAAGGGAACCATTTCAAAAGCTGTATGCAGGAGACCAGATTCCAAATTATTATTAACAGTTTATGAACCACTTCAGCAACACGTACCCTTGATACAAGGGAGAATCGCCCTCTGCTGAATAGCAGAAGGTTTCTCAAAACCATAGGCATAGATTCCTCTGAGGAGGTTCTCACGAAGGTTCATGTCATCAAAGCTATCGACCACCTCCTTCCAGTTGCCCTGTGGAGGAAAGAAGCCACGTTAGTCACACTGATCCTGAAGCACTAGTACAGTGAGCAACTGAACAGGGAGGACATGCGTTTGAACACCTACCTCAATGATTCCATCTGGCTCCATGCCCTCAGGGCCATTGTCTCTAGGTCTGAAAAGACATGAAAACCCATCATTAATTCAGGGCCTTGGAATGGATAACCCAGGCATCTAAAAAACAGGCCTAAAACTGCATTTAGGTGGGCGAAAAGCCAAAAAAAATTGGGAAATTTCTAAATTCCATTCGGAATTTTCCTTTCATTTCAAGTCATTTTATAGAATTTCGAACGTTCTGTGCAAAGCAAGTAGTTTGGCGGGATAGAGCACTTTAAAAAAGGAAAAAACTACACATAAGATGTGAGCTGTAAGATGGAGGGAGAGGACACAGCCAGACACGTCGCAGTTTTCTGTGAAAAAAGGCTTCGGAGGGCGCCATCTTTTGCCTTTGCGATTTAGGGAGTTGATCTGAACGGGGGAGAAACTACGGTTAAACTACAGATTCGGGGTCCGAGAAAAAAATAGAGGATGGATTAGATGGAAAGGACGCGGTTATATATGTATAAATCGAGTTTTTAAACATGATGAGAAAGAGTTTTAACCGCAATCGGCCGTTAACTGATACAAATACTAAAAATAAGATCGGAAGAGTAAAAGACCAAGATAAAAACCAAATAAGATTGTTCGTCATTTAGAGACAACACCGATCTCCACTAAAGAAAGAATGGAGAAGACGGGCTGTGGCCTGCTCCCTTCATCACAGGCTTCTTCTCCATTGTCCAACAGCAGGGCCATGTGCGCCTGCTCTTCGCCTCGACATTTTCGCCAAACCAGGCAGAAATGGGGCTCACTAGAGGTGTATCCAGACTACGAGGATGCTTATAAAAACGTGTCCAGCTATACCGAACCATAAAGACGGAATAAAAGCTGATATTTTAAACAAAAACCTCAAGCAGTAATGGAGACACCATGTGAGGCCCATGAGCCGGTGTTAGCACGCTAAGCTAAGTCACGTTGCGTCACAGGAGCCGGCATTTTTAACAGAGTGAAAAATAAATGGACAAAAAATATATTTTAACCTAGTTTTAGACAGCTAGACAGACTAAAACAGGATATATTAATTTACAAAAATGTGTGCCCCTCCTTAATAGTTTTATCATACCGGTAAGACAGTTTAACGTGTCAGGCCGACTTATTCACAAGAATGAACAAGCTAAACTACACTTCTAACCATCCATACACATGCATCTACAGTCAAAAATCGGTTTAAATATATTTTTAGGAAAATCCTAGTTAACCCACAGACTGTAGTAGCTCTTACTCACCTATCCTCATGTTCAGCCGACATTATCACAAAGAACAGCGCAACGGCGGAAATGTGTTAAATACGCTGGGGCCTTGTGAAACGGGCGCTTCTGATTGGACCAGAGCTCTGTCAATCAAAGCAGAGTCCGCAAACTCTGGCCTCTCATAAGTTAACCAAAACACGTCACAAGGCAAGGTCACCGCCCCGCGTTCTTTTGACGTCAGGCCAAAATGTTAGTCACATTCTCAGTAAATCACAACCGACATGAATCATGATTATAAAACTGTTGTTCATTAAAATGTTCTTACCATTGTACTGATACTGGCTAATATGTACACTAAATGTACAAAAGTATAGAGACGTCTGGCCATTACCCCAACAGGAACTTGACATTGCATTAAAATACAGACTTTAATATGTAAAATTACATATTTTGCAGCTATAACAGCTTCCACTCTTTCTAGAAAGCTTTCCACAAGATGGAAATGTGTGTCCATTTATTCTGTAGAGCATTTATGAGGTTAGGAACTGATGTTGATCGAGAAGGCGTTGCTCACAATCTCTTTTTCTGGCCATGCCAAAGATGTTAATAATAATAATTTTTATTTATATAGTGCCTTTCCCGAGCTCAAGGACGCTTGTGTTGGATGCAGTGCAGGCCAGTCAAGTTCATCCAAACTGAATTCATCAAACCATGTTTTTACAGTCATGCATGGGATAGAAAAAGATCTTCCCAAACTGTGTTCACAAAGTTGAAAGCACTGCGTTGTCCAAAATGTCTTGGTATGCCCTTCAGTGGAAGTAAAGGGCCTAGCCTGAACTGCTGTTTATGTTCATTAAAACCATTATTACCATTGTTCTGATGCTGATCAATAAATAAAGCCCAACCTCTTTTTTCCTTATATAATCCCACATCCAGATGAGGTCTACTAAAACAATTCAAATACAATTAAAATACTGGACTCCAATTTAGTCAATGTGTAATCCATGTCTACGAAACCAGTACGCTTCATTTATCTATAAATTACCTACAGTGGATGCTGTCCCCAGATATGAATTAAGCCTGTCCTTGGACTAATTGTAGCGCAGTGAAACAGCCTGGGAAAAATTTTAGCCACAGATTAAC
Source organism: Brachypetersius altus (assembly GCA_037974465.1). NCBI lineage: Eukaryota > Metazoa > Chordata > Actinopteri > Characiformes > Alestidae > Brachypetersius > Brachypetersius altus. The sequence goes on from JBBPDB010000011.1 coordinate 11,983,036, forward strand.
AAAGGTAGGTAGTTGGGTAATGTCAGTTAGCAAGTGAACAATCCGTTTTTGAAATGAGTGCATTTTAAGCTTGAAAATGGGAAAGCATAAGAATCTGAATGGCCTGAATAAGGGCTAAATAGTTACGGCTATAGTCAGAGCAGCTCTAAAAACAACTTCAAAATGGAACCTGGGGAAGGGATGGCACCAGGATGTATTATGGAAAGAAGAGACAATATTCTGCTGGGAAACTTTTGAGTTTTGGCATTCATATGGATGTTATTTTGACATGTACCACCCATCTAATCAAGTGGCAACAAAATAAGATAATCAGAAATGAAAACTGAAAAAGGCCCAAACCTGTGTTAGTCTGACCATTTTCTATTTTTTCTAAAGTGGTAAAGTACTTTGCACCAATGATACTTACAACGAAAAGCCACTATAAAACCACCTTCCCCACCAGTGTATTAAATAGAAGTGAAAGCATTAAAAGAAGACATGAAACAACTGAACATTTTGGTACATTACATGGAAATGACATGAACTAGAATCAAATATCTTTGGACATTACTACACTATATTACGTATTATACTTCTTAAAAGGCTATAGAATGTCAAGGTGTATATTGACAGCTCTTTTCTCACATCCCCTATACAAAATATACATGGTTTAGTTAACGCTTATGTAGGGTGGAAGAAAAACAGGCAGTCAACATTAGCCGATGCATTCATTTCAATAAGGCATGATTTATTGAAAAATAAAAGTTAAACACGATTATGCTTGCACATTTGAGTAACATGACACTTTCCCACACTTAATAAAAGTGTTACATCTTTACAGACAGAGGGGAGAAAAATGATAGAAAACAATTTGGAAGCCTCTTGTAAGAGTCCAACATGGCTCCCATTTTGCCACATTTCAACAAATTAGCCGTTAGAAAAGACATTGGCCTCTGACAAACACAAGAAAATAACACTGATACAAAGCAAAAATGAAACCATGGGCTTGAAAATGCAGTGTCCAGCAAATGTCCAGATGGAATTTCAGATGTTTTTTCCACCCTCCTCTGGCTGCATTGCCTTTACACAAGAATCACAGTAAGAGCTTGCAGTGACAAAGCTCTTTGTACATGAGTCTCCTCAGTTTAGGCATGTCCTGCTGACTGAAGCTAAAGGGCTGTCCCAACGCCAGACACTTGCAGTACTAGAATAAAAAGAAGTAGTATAAGAGAGTGATTAGTACTATTGAGTTATACTAAGTGAATTATTACTAGTAGGTATGATGGCAAGTCTTTCTTGGAACTCACCTGAAGAACAAAAGCTCCACAGTCACTGTCATTATTCTGCCTCCCCACATTCTAAAAACAAACACAACCTCTAAAAAGGTTACAAATCTAATCCGTCAGAAAGACAAGCGATAAGAGACACCTGCGGATTGATTCGATTAATGACAGAGATGACCAAAATGGGCGCAAGTCGGGCCTTTTGTCTCTTAATCCACCTTAAAACAACCAAACCATCTTATATTAACTATGTGGACAGGTAACGTCTACCACATACATTATATTTCTTAAGCATCTAGATAGCTCTTGGAATTAGAGTGCATTTTACTCCTTCAAGGTACATTTATTGTGGAAAGGTATTTAATTTTGTGCACAAAGTGTCTATATTCTCCCCAAAAGCAAAGATAGGAGAGGGTCTGGAGATTCTGCACATGGGGAAAAAGTCACTATGCCCAAAGCCAAGCATCACCCAGAGTGGTATACAGAACCCCAGCACTGGGTTGTGAAGAAGGGGAACAGTGCTCTCCGGCATGACACTAAATACTTTGGGGGGGAAAGTTGGGAGTGGTGTTTCTGACTTCAGTGTAAAGCCTTGGCGAAAAGAGTAGTGGTTCCTACAATACTAAAAAGGGAACCAACTCCCTAAACCCTTGATTTTGGAAGGGAAATCCTGATTTGTTAAGTACACATCCAACATTATTACACATTTTTCTCTAAACAAAGAAAAATGCTTCACTGGAACATTATGTCAAGGAAAGGGTGCCATTTAAAATGTTAATAAAGTTCCACATCTTAATGTTAATAAAAAGAAACAGTTTCCAATATGATAGTAATGATTTAACACGCGCGCACGCACACAGTCTTATACCTATGAACTGACATGACATCCGGAACACAAACTGCTTTAGACAAAAAAACACCCACCTAAAGCAGATTACATACAGTCACCCATCATTTGCACAATAACTTCTAATGGTCAAGTATTTGGTAGCTGCAACTCACCATTTTGAAAAATCCTCTCCACCCTGTGAGGAAATCTCTCTGCTGTTTTATGATCGCTTCTGCCTGGAGATACTTAAAAATATGCTACAAGGGAAATGGGAAAAATGGTTTTGAGAGTGGCTGTGGTTTTAATTGTTGTAATGTTAAACTGCCTATTTAAACCTTGAACAGATTTTGGACATAAAATAAAATCACACAGACAAAGTTCTAACCTTGGGACAGCGACGGTTAAGAGTTCGCTGGGAATCAAAGTAGGTAATGGAACGCTGCTTGATGTCCACTGATACCAAAGACCAGTGCACTTCCAGATGAATGGGAATCAAGAGTAGGTCCTTGCTGAAGATGTCAACCTGAAACACCAATTACAGAGAAGCCATATACATCAAACACACACTTTATCCTGTAAAAAAAAAAAAAAAAAAACCCACAGCAGTCAAGATGTAAGAGCCCCATTACTTGTTATGTCCCACATGAAGCTCCTTGAAATACTGTCTGGATCAATTAACATCTACTTAGAACGTTCCCATGGCAAGTAAGACAAGAGGAAATCTTACATTTTTTGTCCACCGTTTAACTCCATCATAACCTTTAGTTCTCAGTTTGTCATAAAAGAAGCTGTTGAAGAAATGAACCTAGGATACATACATTAAATACATTTAGACAACTGGATTACATTCATACGTTTTCTAACAAAACCAAAACACATTCTGATACGGTTATCATGCATCACCTTCTCTGGAACTGAATCCATTACAAGGTCCCCATACATGTTCATGACCTGTGGAGAAAGAGAGGACACAAAACAGAAACATTGTACGAAAACTAAACAGTAGTGGAAAGTAGGCCACGGCCGAACACATTTTTTAAAAAGTTGTTTGGAAAGATTAACAGCTCAAACAAGCAACACGTTTGTTTCAGTCACCTACAATTTGTGGAAAATTCAAGAGAATTAGACATAATTCTCTTATGAGCTGGTAGCCTAGTGGTTAAAGCATTCGCCCTGCGACCAGAAAGTCCGGGTTCGATTCCCAAGACCGCTAGGCACCTCTGAGGTACCCTGAGCAAGGT
>JBBPDB010000011.1:11986467-12003648 GCA_037974465.1 Brachypetersius altus
CCCTAAAACATCCACCCCCCCGGACAGAGAGACAGACAAGTTTAGGTGCAGTTAACGGCGATAGTTTTTTTTATCGCGCGATAAGAATCTCGTGCCGTTAACCGCCCAGCACTAATATATATATATATATATATATATATATATATACACACACACACTTACTTATATGGACAAAAGTATTGGGACACACCTGTTTTTCAGGGTTTCAGGGTTTGCCCGTACCACTGCCGGAGTCAAGGGGGGGCATTTGAAGGCATTACCCTCAGCAACCCCCACCACCCTCCCCAGCGAGTCACCACGCCCCACCCCCCCAAACAACACAGTTTGAACAACGCCATGCTTCCAACTTTTTGGACCCAGTTTGGGGAAGAACCTTTTCTATTCCAGCGTGACTGTGTCTCAGTACACAAAGCAAACTCCACAAAAACATGACTGGAGGAGTTGGGAGTGGAACAACCACACCCAGCACCTTTGGGATGAAGTGGAGCAGAGATTGCGAGCCAGGCCTCCGAGAAAAGTGGCAGCTGTTACAGCTGCAAAAGAGTGCAACCTCCATATTAAAGTTTGAATGTAGCAATGTAAGGCTAATGTAAATATAATAGTCAGGCATCCCAATACTAGTTCGAACATTTGGATAAGTATTTTTTACACTTTTTTACACTAAATGACATTAGCTAACACAAATGAGTTGAAATTCACATGTCAGTGTCTCAGGGCTCTTTAACTCTTCCGCTTCAGCTCCACCAGAGGGCGCCAGAGACAAACACAGTGTCGAACCTGATACTCTCAGTCTGTGACACTGAGAGGCCTATGCAGAGGATCTTAAGCAAAATTTTAAAGAAAAAGCCTGTATTTCTACAGGAGTCATGTCAAATAGTCTTTATATTTGTTTCAGCATTGTACACAAGTTCCTCCAGGACCATGTTGCAACAGAAGAACATAAGACCACAAGTGCAGACCGGACAAAAGACACAAGAGTGCAAAGAAATGAAAGTGCAAGTAAAACACAAGAGCAACAAAACAACAGAACAAGACAATATTTAGTCCAGTCGATGACAGCTAATGTACTAGTTTGAAATGTGCAAAAAAAAAAACAACATTAGAGGTAGACAACTACAAAAACAAGTGTGCAAATAAAAGCAGTGGCAAGACTTCAGAAGTCTTGTGCAGTATATACTATATGTGTCATCTGGGGTGTAAGTTGTTTGTTTAAGCCCAGTTCAATGTCTACATGTGTTGTGTTAGGAGATGAATGAAGGTCTGTAACTGTCATAAGGTGGGAAAAACTATATACACACAAACACGGTCCTCAAATTCATAATAGCAGCCTAGGGTATTAACTCAGACGATTAAGATCAAAACGTAAGCATTTGAGCCTGTCTGGTTAAATTACAGTGGTGCTTAAAACCCTTTCGGGTTTTGTGAACGCTTTAGAATTTTCTACACTTCTGTTTAAACATTACCTAAAATATTGTCAGGTTCCCAAAAGCAGATTAAGAGAACTAATTAAATGAATGAGACAAAACCGTAGCTTGTGTGCTTAGGGCAGACAGATATTTTTCTTTAGAATTTCATGGTAAAATTCAGAATTCATTGTTTGGTCAGCAGTGTCTATTCCGACCTGATGCAGCCAAACAGACACAAACCATGAAACTACCACCACCATGTTTCATAGACGGGATAAAGTTCTCAAGCTGTTAAGCAATGTTTTCCTTTATACAGACAAAATGCTTCTCATTTAAGTTTGAGTTAAAGAGGCTTTTGGTTGCTTAGAGCTTACCCTAGTTTCCTGTGTGACCTTACTACACGTAGATCTTTGTTGGTCAACCACTTCCTGTATTTGTATGCAGTCTGTCTAACTTAGAGGTTTTGAGAACAGACTAACACACTCTTTAATGCACTATTACTGTTTATCTGGTGACTTTAACATGATTGTTTTTTTAATATAAAAATAAAACTACATCAGATTTCCCAAGAAAATTCTATATTGAGTGTGTTCCCTGAGATTTTTGCTTATTACCTATTATATCCTAGTCACATAAATTCTTAATGCTTTCCATTAGTCTCATTTAAATGTTGCAAAAAATGTCCTGCATAAACAACTTTAAAGCTTTTAACGCAATTAAAACTGAAACATGTTCACCAAAAAGTATATAAGTATAGATGCAGAATATGTATTTGCACTTATTTATACTACAGTTATTATTATTTTAATTACTTTCAAGTGATGGAGTGAAGAGCTTGGTTTGGTTTTATTTTCTATTTATTTGTTGCATAGGCAGACTTAGATAGGTCTGTAGCTCATCAGCACATTGTAGATAATTAAGGTAAATAAAACATTCTAAAATGCATAATAACAATAAATCACACTCTTTACGGAATGACAAATGTTTTATTTCATACACTTGTTTTTTTTTCCTTTTACATTGCTCAGAAATAGGAACAAATAAGAAAAAATGTATTATTTTAAAGACTGGATAAAACTGGTCTGAAATAAACACACTAATGTTTGCATCCTTTTACAAAACTGACTGCCCTGGTTAAAATGATGTCTGTATGTTGTATTTGCTGTGTATCATGTTCACACAGTTCAGCGCGAACTCGTGAAAAAATAGAATATTTTGCTGAAGCTGGAAAGGGCTTTAATCCGTCATTATTTCCAGGCACCACTAAACTAAAGATCTTTTTTGTCAGAAGCGCAAAAACACTGGTCACATACAGTCGGCTCTAGAATTACTGGCAAATATGAAGAAAGTGTAATGTTCTGATAAAATAAGCCACACTGATATTTTTATTGTTAATCGTTTTACTGCCCTTTTCTCCGAAGCAATCAGATACTTTATATTTAATAAATAATGTTTACATGTCATTTAGTTTAGTTTGTTTTAATGAACTAATGTGTGTACTTTAGTGACTTCCCGATTCTCCGGGAAAAGCTTGTATCCATCAACGAGAGGAAGGTCGAAGAACTAAAAGCAGAAATGAGGCTGGTCAAACAAAGGGTACAAAAATAAACGGCACTTTAAAAATACTAATAATACTGTCAAAACATACTTGGCAGCACTGGCCCAAGGACTCACACATGATCCTGAGGAGGCAAATAAACCAAAGCCTGGACTTTTGAGTTTTCTATAGGAAAGCCATTGCTACTAATGGCCAAATGTAACTGGGCTGAGAATAAATACTGCGGTCAGATGAAACCAGGATTTGACTTTTTGATCATATATTTGGAATAATATTTGTATTATGTACTGTATCTTACCTATTACAAACATAGTAGACTGACTGCCAGTGGTCCTGGTGCCCTGTGAAGATACAATGTACAGCACTGGAAAAAAATAAGAGATCACTGCAATTTATTTTTAAATCAGCATCTCTATGAATGACACACATTCCATGCCAGTGTCTATTAAATTCCTACACAAGCATTTCATTCTGCTTTATGATGGACTGATTAGTGAACACCTGAATCAAACCTTATTTAATGAGGAAAAGTATAAAAACACTGCTGTAATCGACACTGTTCTCTCGCAATATGGCCTGAATGGCAAAACAGGTCATTCAATGTGCTTTACAGGAAGAGAATAAAAATCAAAACAGAATAAAATGAACAGGGAAATAAATAAAACAATACATTGAAAAAATAATAAAAGATAATAAAAGAATAGATTGAAAGTGTGACAGAAATGCTGATATTTAAAAGAAGATACGACAATAACAGGAAGAATTCCTACCTGGATATTATGATAAAGATACACAATATAGAATCTTTAAGGAGGCTCCTCTTCAGTATAATCTAAATCCATTTTTAACCACAAAATGGCAAAGAAATTTGGCATTTTCTATTTTCTCCCTCAACAAGTCTTATTAAAGCATATTGAAATCATTTCAGTAGATGAAGATGGGTTGGATCTGAATAGCTGTGCATAGAGCAATCGTCTAAGATCTAACTGACCTGATGAAGTATTAAAAAAGCACTGACACCACCGTGTGCTAAAATATAGTAGTGATTGTGCTTCTCTTGCTCTTTTTAGGTGTTGAAATACACTGGAAGTGTGTAACTCAAGAAGAGAATATCCAAAAAGACTTCACTCAACAAAAAAAGAAACCGGGAAGAACATTCTCAGCAAAAATAAAATGTCTGCAAAAAAAGTAGGTAAACATACAGTGGTTTTGATAACCCTGTTGCTAGTCTTCCACTCTGTGGGTTAAGAGTGTCCAGCCCTGCAGGGCTGGAAGGTAACATTCTAAACAATCAGAGCTTCTACTTGTTGAATCAGACTTGGTTTGTCAGGTGAGCTCCTGCTTTGCAGGAAGGAGAACCAGCAGGCAGAACCATTTTTATCTATAAGTGGTGTAGACTTAGTAACAAGGGGTCTTGCAAAAATGTATATTTTTTCTATTGTTGCTTTTTTTAAAAAAAATAAATAAAATGCTGCTATTTGCTAGAAAAAATCTTGAGGACAATTCTCAGGAAAGGTTGTTTCCTTTTTGCCTTAAGGGGTACGTCGCACAATCTGACAACATTTATAGGCTGGTAGCGACTCTAGGCTGTGAAAGAACAGTCAAAATCTTTCTCTTTATTTTTTACCATTCACATCAACAATGTAGGTTAATGTTTTATTGTCTGCTTCTATGTATGATTAATTTGTATCTGTACCTGTACTTTTTATTCATTATTTTCTTTATATAAAATTATTTATGCTCTATTTATACAAAATACATTTACTATTTTTCTTTCTTGTGCACAAAAAATAAATGCTTGCCCTCAAAAGTCCAGAAATAGTCCTGATGAGCTCTACTCTAAAAAGAAAGTCAGGAAATCGCTCGTCAGCGGAGACTGAAGATCTTTTCTGGATGGAAGACAAAGTGTAGAATTCTAAACATCTCAGCAAGACCTTTTTCTTCTTTAAAGTCAATAATTAAAATGTATATTTCAGTTGAGCATTAAAGCTTTAAATATTTTTTTTTTCTTTTCAGAACTGATAGTTCATTGGACTACATTTTTTGTTCACTATAATAACTGTATCTGATAAATGGGAGGTTTGTGGGAAGTTCATTTCTCTTGTTCATCATCATCAGACAGAAATCAAGGTTCTATGTTTGGACCCATTGCTCTAGGACAGGCCTTTAATTGGCTAACTGATGCCATGCATAAGGACAATTTTTCACACACAGAAATATTAGTTCCTTGAAAGGATTTTTTTAGGTCGCCTACCCAACAGTATCTGGTCAGTGGTCATTCTACAGAGGTCTGCTTGCACTAATACAGTCAGTAAATGTAAACCTACAAGAAGACAAAATGTACAAAATGTAGTAGGTGTACCTGTACATCCAACCTGCCCATCTCTTCTTAAATTAAGAGTATTAACAGGGACTAATACTCTCCCCCTCTCCTGCCGCAGTTTGAGCCTCAACTCTTCGGGGATAGCTTTACAGTAGATGTTTTAACATTGCTGAGAGGATCTGATTCAGCTACAAGAAAATTTGTGGATTCAGGGTCTGATGTTGGTTGATTAGTTCTAGATGATGAATCCAGATCAGTCTAAAGGTACTGTGAAGAGCACCATCACTCCAGAGAACCACTGGACTGTGGAGCAGGGGCTTTAAGACCCTCTAACTGACTTTTGATCTTAGGATCATGTGCTTTTGCTCCAGAGCTTCCCATTATAATTGTGAACATCTAATATCAGTTACAAGTGTATTTTAATGAAAAACGCACGTACAAGAGACTCATCGGAGCCTGGACATGCTTTACAGACCGCTGTTCTATATTTGGCACTGTTGATCACTCCGGGTACTTATAGGGCAGAGACCCGAGGGTGGGAGGTGGCAGAGATGATCAAGCACACGCGCACACCCACACTTTTCTTTCTTTTCTTTTCTTTTTTGTGCTTTTTTCGGGGGGTACTAATTAGAGAAATCGGCGCCAACCTAACTCGACTCAGACTGTGTTGACAGACTCCTGGGCGGGCTCGTGGGGCATGTGTAGTACAGAGAGTTTATTTACACCATTCTTTATCTGTCAGCGGCCTCTCAGTGTTTGGTGGTCCCGCAGGTCAAAAATAGCATTAATTAGGATAGGGCGGGAAAAGAGGAAGAGAGAAAACGTGTCGAACGGCTGGTAGGCCATCCACCGAGTCCTCGTGCTCTCTCCTCCCGCTCGCTGTGTACTCGATGCCCGCCAACACTACGGTCCCTGGTGGACGGCGAGGGTTAGATGGGAATAAAGCGATGAAATTGGCGAGATGACTTTATCAGATGCTCCAGCTGACCACACACAGAGACAGATCGCTGGGCATTCGACTGCTCTTTCATAACCCAGAGTCACTTTCAACCATTAAATGTTGACAGATTGTGTGGTGCTCTCATGAAGGCAAAAAGGAAACAAAGACAGCTTGTCCCGAGAATAATAATAAAAGAATTTGGCATTTCAACTTAATAAGGGTAACTTTATAGTACATTAAAAGAAGGTAAGACAGTGACTCTTTAACACTTAGCATTTGAATGCAGGCAGGTTACTTACACTTTTAAGCTGAACCAACAAACTATGTTTACAGTGTAGCTGCATTTTCTCACTTACATTCTGTGATCATTTTCAATGATAGAACCTAATACTGTTAAAGATATACAAAACAAAATTATGTTTAATAAATGGAAATGATATCCAAAAACATGGAAATCAAAAAGAGGACACTTTGTCTTTTTGGGAACGTTCCCGAGCACGGATATTGTGAGGGCCTGGTGGGCTTGTAGACCCCTAAATACTTTTCAGTCCTCCTAAATATGTCCAATATTAATTTAAATTGTCAGCAGTTATTCTCATTCATTTTCCTGTTTCATTTGCACCCTCACATCTCCAAAGGTTCAGGAACTCCGATAAAAAATACATTAACCCCCTTTGAGGAAAAATATGGTTGTTCACCGCACCCATCGACAGGACCCCCAATCTTGTGATGACTCTGTTTCCTAGTACTGTTTGAAGTGATGATTTGTTAATATAAAGCAGCAATTTCCTAATGCTTTAAAATCTGTGCACATTCATTAAAGTGCCTTTTTTGGGATGAAGAGACGTTTTCTTTTCCAAACTATTACTAAAAGAACAGTTTGCAGCTTTTGCAAACAGAAAAGGCAAGATCAGAAGAACAGATGTTACCAACAATAAAAAACGAATTTACTAAAACATGTTGACAAGCCAGATGACAGAACAACAGTCTTTAAAAGGGTGCCACAAAGGATTATCTGAATGATGCTGTAGAAGAACTGGTTTAGTTCAGTCAAAAACTATTTTTGTGAATGAAAAGTGAATGTAAACAAGTTTAAAGAACCTCTCGGCAATTTAAGGGCGATTAAAGGAACATATACAATATGTGATGGTTCTTTAAACTTTACACTCAGAAATTGTTGTTTGAGGAAACTGTTCTCAAGCCAGTCATTGGAGACTTCCGAACATATAGTGGACCGGTTTGAGAACAATTACTTCAAAGAACCAGCCATTGAATATTCTTTAGGGAACCAAGAATGTGCCACCCTTCACTGGTACATTTAGTTTAAAGAGTGTAAATGTTACATGTAGCTTTACATTCGGCCATTTCATTAATGAAGGTTATTTGTGTGCGTGTCATTAACATACTTGTTTTAGTTTTCATGCCAGTGACATGTTCCTCTTAAATTGTCCCATAATTACATTTCTAGTCTTGTTGACCTCCTTGCCTACTCCATCCAAATCAAATCTAAAACTGTAAACAGTTATCTGTAGCACGTTCTCCTCTTTGTCCTTTAGATGGAGGGTGGGTGAAGTCATCTCACACCCACCCAATCCATAATCATCCTGCCATCCTTTGGACTTATAAACCCACCCCAGCTTCACGTCTACAAATACCCAAAGACAGAGAGGACGGCATCACAACCTGACCGAACCACTGCCCAAGCAGAACCAGCCGACTGCAAGCAACTCCTGAAGAAGACGCTGAGAAGGTAAAGCAGTTCAGAGCATGCTTTTGAAATCTTCAGTACCAGTCTTGCTTAGTCCAGGACAATGCATTGTTGTATTTCCACCAATACGTGAGTGTTCATATAATAATCGTTCATATTTGCATTGTATTTCTTTTTCCAGATGTTGTCCTACAAGTCTTTGCTGCCTGTTTTGGTTCTCTGCTTCTTAATAGATGAGCTCTATGCTTTCCTGCTACCAGACAGACTCCGGTCAGCCCGAGTATGTATCATGGAAATCACACTAATATTGTCATATTGCTGTAGGCACTCATGAATACTTTGGCTATTATAGTTTTAGTTTTCTAATATTCAATACACAACAGCTTTACAGTGTACAATTTTAACAGTTTTTCCCCCACCTTGAAAAGATGCGAGTGCTCTTTGTTGTATTTTTGTTGTCCTAAAACTGTCTTCTCTCCTGGACAGAACGCTCTCAGGCTCAGCCGGGACGTGTCGCCTCACCTGTCTGAAATCTCTGACTTAGCCGAGTTTATGCCAGACAATGGAGGGGAAATGACCCAGGACTGGGAGCCCAACCCGGCCAAATCTGCCCCAGCACTCTCTCCGCCTGTGGACCACATTCCAGTCCAGCCCAAACCCCAGCGCCTCAAGAATAAGGACAAGAGGTAGACAAAGAGGCTGAAACAAAGACATACTTCTAATGCACTTACCAGATTCTTCAAATAAAAAATGTTTCATTCTTTTATATTTGGTACCTTCTTTACATTTTTAACCTCCTTGTTCCAGGGTGAGGGTCACCGTTCCCCTGGACCGCATCGGTAACTCCTATCTGTCAAGCCGAAGCAGAAAGGTAAGGGTTCTGACCTAAATGTGTCGGTCAATATAAGTAGCGCATTTCTCTGCATGCATCAAAACATGTGGACGTTCGATTAAGCAACAGATTAATATATTTGCAATTTGATCGTACAAGTGATTCACCCTCACAATACTTTCCCCTTTCAGGATGAACCAGAAGATACCTGGGAATATGCCGACTGATCAGCCATCAAGCGTGAAGACACTATGACTAACGTTCACTACTGGCTGGATTTACAGGAACAGATTAAGCCTTGCACTAAATTATACTTACACTGGGAATTCTCAACCAAAAGCCTTTTTGTCTAAGATTGGACTTAATGTGTATCCTGAACATTGTATGTAGCAATTTCTGTTCTTTTTGATCATTAATGTTGAAGTTGTTGTATGCCTTGTTGCCTTATTTATTTCTATTTAATAGCGCCCTCTAGTGGTATGCAAACAGACAGACACTGTACTTGTGCGCCTGAGCTAAATAAAAACTTAACAAAAGCCCAATGACGCATGTCGAGTCATTTCTGGATGAGAGACGACCAAGTCACGCAAGACCGAATTTCTGATAGGATCCCCAATAAAGAAAAGTTTATTTCTTCAGGTACAGTTAAAGAAAACATCAGATGCCAAAAATATACCATTTGCTTGGCTCTTCTCTTTGCTTCCATATATGTACAGTTCTCAAAGTATATGATATTTACAGAGTAAAACGGGAGAGGTGGGAGTGAAAGTCTACCTTTTGGGGATGCTAAGGAACCCCCACCTCACCAAAGAAACAAACAGGAAAAGATCAGAAAGGAAAACAAAATGCCACAATGTTTGCAGCATAAACTCTGTTCTGTACACAACAAAAAAGAGAGAGAGCTGGTCTCCACACTACTTTCAAATGACAGCTTGTCATAGAGTTACACAATGTCTAGTATTCTGGATGCAATCTCAACCAGTTCTCAGACAAGATATTAAAAGCCCATTTTAGCTTTTTTTCTTAAAACAATAAATGAACAACGAAAGAAAAGTACAACTATTAACTTGGTGTTACTGGAGCTTCAACAACCAGGCGGCTGCTGCGGAGCTCTCATACTCCGCTCTTCCAAAGGCTCACGAAACTTAAACCTTCCTTCAAAAGTCAACCGAACAAAAATAATTAACGCACAACGTGAAACGGCTTACTCTAGGCAGGGCAGGGATGAGGTGAAAAATATTCCAATTTAAAGTTGAACGAAGCCCACCAAAAGCAACAGCAGTGTTTTTTTGCAATGTGGTTGACAAATTCAATGAATAATGTTCCCTCTCAAACACCGAGTGAACTGGAGTTGACAGCTAAGTGCTAGTTAATGACAGAATTGCCATGGTGCTGCTGCTGAAAGGATCATACACTGAGATAATAAAGCACTAGTAACCTACAGACATTTGCACAATGCCTAACTGTTAATATCTTGCAATATAAATCAAAATGCTTTAGTTAGAGTTAAAATTATGCTGAGACCAAAAATTGATATGTCTAAAAATGATAAGTAAAGGAATTAATAACCTGTACATGGATAGGTCCTTCACATGGATGGGCAATACTTGGCCTCTTAAGGATCTTCTCCGTCTCCCTTGTTTTAATTCCTTTTCTCTTCTGAATGTGAAACCTTGTGACTCTGCTGCAGATACCACTATAAATAAAAAGGTGTCTGTTCTGATGACCAAACTGATGTGACACTTGGACTAACGCATTAGAGGCTGTTTAAAAGCTTGCCTATGAACATGTAGATCTTAGTCTGGTGATCTGAATGGTATTTATGATTGTCAAATATGTAAATCGTTCTGTGACATGTGCAGGAGGGACACCAACCAGCAACAACGACTGCAGAAAACCATTCTTCCTCAGAAACAGTGTTCTCTTCGCAAACGGGATAGAAAAAGTGGAGGACGGGAACATTCAGGGCTTTGAAAGTGGGCGCCTTCTCTAAGTGTCCTTTTTATGGCTTAACCGTCGAGCATCCCTGCATTTGTGGCAGTAGAAGATGTCCGGGACGTTGGACTTCTTGATTTTCGCGCAAGAGAGGTGCACCCATATGCTGCACTGGTTGCACTCGATCATGGGCCGTCCAGCGAAAGGCTTCCCACAGTAACAGGTGATCAAGTCCCAGGAATCGTCACCTACAGGGTGGACAGAAGACGTGTTAGAGCCATAGATACAGCTGGCATTTGAAGAGTTCAGTCACAGCCTAACTATTGCATGGCAGTCCATAAGCAATTGAGCAGCAAGTGTTTGCGCTTTCATACAATAAAATGTCAATTAGAATCTAAAAGTTGAGATCATCTTTAATACGAACACTGTTTGCAAATATTAGTCCTTTTTATTAGACTTATTTTAAAGCTGTGTGTGACCTATTTCTTTTATTTATTTATTTTTTGTCCTTTGAGTAAATCTACTGCAGAAATTCGACCCATTGCCCACGCATTAGCAATCGTGGCTTTTGGCAATAACTATTTATATCATGGTTGTAAGCAAGACAGAGCAAAATGCCTTACGGTGAGTGGCATCGGTGTGTGAGCATCGGGGTTTGTGAGTCTAGGCTTTGCATAAGCACTTGTGTTATATCGCCCTCTAGTGATATAAGAGGAAGACGGAGAGTGTAATCCCTCAGTACTTTTCAGCCAAGGTAATCAAAATGACCACACTAACCCTGCACCTGTGTGTCCGGCTGGATAAAACTCAACAAAAACACTGAGGATTTATCTATTGTAATGATGAGGCGCCACCTGCCTTTGAGGTGACAGGTGGGTTGTATAAACTTGTATCATTTGAAAAACAAACAACTAGGAAGATTAAAAAACATTTTTGAAAGTTGAGCATTCAATTAAAGCACGTTTTAATGTCCAGTTTTAATGGACAGATTTTGGAGATTCCATTTCTGTGTACCACTTGCTCTATAGCACCACTCCAGTACACTTTGGGTACTTTTTACTTCCCTGTATCATGGTCTCCCTGCAACCTCAGCCCACCTAGATGCATATCTAGGTACACAGTAACAGCTGTAAAAGCGGTTCTGCACTGATACAAAAAAAATCTAAACAAATAAAATCTTTTCTGAGCACCCTGATGTCTACCTACAACAACATATCCCTTTTTAACATAAGATACAAACTACCAACGATCAAAAACAGAGACCTCATATTGCACCATGCCAACAAAGACATAAGTCTGTAAAATTCAGACAAATTATGGACAGAAAGTATTATCATCATTCTGGAAATCTTAATGAAAAGTGTGCACAGTAAGACGACAAGTAGATCCATTGGCCAGTGTGGACACTTAACCTGAACTGCGTAATGCACTTACTGAACACCAGGCTGTTGGCTCTTAACTGTGAAAGAAACTGCACCTATGCGTACAAACTTTACTTAATTTTATTTGGCTCTATCAAATTAAAGGTGGAGCTAAATAAATACGGTTCGGTCAATATAATTGTAATAACACTGGAACATAAACATAGTGCATTATTTAACTGTTTCCATTGGTATGATCAGATAAAGACACTCACCTGACTCCACCATGATATCTTCGTCCGCTATCCATGTCTCACCCTCGCTGGAGCTCATTTCTGCCTCTCTTTCCTCCTCTCTTGCTGCCTCCTCTCTTTCCGCCTCTCTTGCTGCCTCTTCGGTTCCCTGCGCCTGCAGTCCATGCAGCGGCACTGCTGCCCGGCTCGAGTGCTCCTCACCACGGCCAAGGCCGGTTTCAGAGTCTGTCTCGCTGGGGGTCGAGTTTTTAAGCTTCTTAAGGGCTTTAGGCTGCTTGGGGTTTTTGCTGCGTTTGATCCTGGCGCGCTTCTCGCCACCACTACTGCTACTATCTCCTGCGCCCGAGCCAAGAGAAAGCCGCTTCAGCTTCTTATCCTTCTTGCGCTCTGCTTTGCTGCTGGCTTGACCCTTGTAAAAAGGGTCCTTTAGTCTCATTTTGTCCAGCAGAGTACTGTCAGAAGGCAGGCGGCGCATGCTCTTGACACCTTTGTTGGCACGGGCTTTCCGCACAAAGGTGTGAATAGTGTGAAGGTCCGAGGTGCCGTCCCCCCAATCTGCTGTCACGTTGGAGCTGGCGCCACCTCCCATGCCACTTTTACCTGAGGCACCAGAGCTATGTGGAGAACTGGACGAGGCTGGAGACCATGGTCTTTCCTGTGGAGGGGGTGCAATACATGGTGTTAAATGGACAATTAGCATGTGCACACAAAAAGTAAATAGAAAAAGATCAGTTCCACAGAAAGGGTGATTTAAGTGCCAACGTCATTACTTTATAAGACTCACCTCTTTTGAAGATGGGATATACCCAGCATAGGCCAAGACAAAACTACAGAACTTGTTGAAGTCTTCCACTGTTCTCTTTCTTCTTTCTGGTGGCTGAGAGTTACAATAACATTTCACAGTTAGTTTTACTGATCCCTGCTACTATTATAAGACTATGTGAATCTCGATAGTGAGTGGCATTGTTCCAGTTCTCCACATAGACTAATAAACTGTTCAAACTGTAGTAGAGTTTGTTAACTTACCAGGGGCTCCGTTTTGCATTTCAGCAATGAATCTGTCAGAAATAAAGTCAATAACATTAGTTAGAAACGTTAGCTTGTCTAAACCTGGCACAAAGTTATATAATTCCTCTCCTAATTTAGATTTCTGCATCACAAATACAGCCAGACGTTTGAACTACGTTGTTAGCAGGTGTCTTAAAAGAGCATTTAGAGGCTAACCTCCCCAAAAACGAGCCTGAGGAGCATTTCAGACTACCATGAGATCACCTTAGCCAACTCACATGTCGCTGAGTCGAGTTTGGCTTACATTTTCAAACAAATATCGTACAAAAAGGTCCTCGACCCGAGAGAAGCTATCTAGCATCTCATAGCATTATTTTCGACGGACAGCTTTAATTAGCAAACTGTCTCGTGAGAAACAACGGGTTTCTAGTTGAATTTAGGCTTTGACCTAAACGTATTTTGAGATAAAGCAGCTAGGAATTGCTTAATAAATAACATAAGACGACTTTCTTCTTCAATAAACTAACGAAAAAGATAATTAACCATGAAGCTAGCGACGCTGATAAAAAACGCTAACGTTAGCCTGCTAAACTCGGCTAGCTAACTTACGCCTCGCCCCGTGCTCACCACCTGTTAGAGACACTTTCAGGTTTTTTGGTTATATTTATGAAAAATACTTGTTATGTGTTTTAAAAACACATTCTATAATATATTCTCAAACTGGAGGAAACGATTAAAACGTTAACTGAGCAGTTTTACACGATTAATTTCCTGAGAAAATGGCAGGCTTTAACGTTAGCACGAGTGGCTAACTTAGCTGACTGGCAAATTAAGGCTTTCTAAACCGGGGGTCTGTAACGTTATTTAGGCGATTTGCTTTTAAATAACATCCTCGGTTGATGTATTTTGTTTGCCTGTTAACATATTTTGCCTTTAAATGTGCCATGGCATTCAAATTAGACGTCACCTAGCCAAGTAACAAACTGTTAGCTGCAAAATAGACAATTATGCATCTTTCTGGCAGAAAACACAACAAATGGGTAAAAACGAAGTCTAAAATCCTGCCAAACATCCGCTTTAGTATATAGATAAGTTATGAAGTCGTGTTATAGCCTTTAGCTTTGTCAGATTGCCACTAAATGGCCAAGAGCAGAAAAGACCGCTAACAGCCCAGATCTGTCTCTCACACAGCTCATCTAGATGTTGACTCGATTTGCCTCCTTACCTTGGTGTTCAGACATTATCTCAAGCATTGTCACCTCAGCTACGAGGTGCTCTCGGCTTGGTTTGGCACTGTTTAGCGTATCTTCACCGGCTTTGGGTTCAAAATCCCCCAGCCGGCGAGGTCCCAAGCAGCTAGCTCTCCAGCTAAAGCTAATGGAGCCCACACTTTCTCCAAAAGAAGCTTAAAAAAAGGACGACCACTCCTCTTCCTTCGTCTCATAAAACTCTACCAGACAATCTGTACACGATCGCGCGCTTCTCACTGTCCCCAGAAGCAGTATTTAACTTTTTCTAGCCTGCTCGCCTAGCAGTGAGGCAGATAATTTCTTCGTCACGGCGTTGCATAAATAATCCTGGCAGACGAGAGACAGTCTGATCAACTCAGTGTCAGAGAGTCCTCAGGAGACGGCAGGTTAAACACGCTCTCCGAAGCCATAGTTTGTAGAAGCGATTGGACGGTCTACTGATCTTCGTTTTCCAACAAATGTGAAGAAAAGACCAAGAGAAGTTCTCCTAAATCCGACTGCGTGTCCCCCGCGCCGCGCCGCGCCTCGCTCAGACCACTGATCTCCCCTCGCAGCCCCCTGCGGGCCCAGCAAGAACTGCAGCCGCACAGGGAGAGGAGTCTGGGAAATGCAGTCCAACACATAGTGTCAGTGTATGAAGTGTCCATATATAATACGTGACTCCGCCACACCAAAGCACACACCGAAGTGTGAACAGCATGAAATTGCTCTCTGCATTTAACCAATTTTACAGAGTGAAGCAGTGGCTAGCCAAGAACGCAGTTCCTGTGGGGCAGTGTGTGGAACGACACCTTACTCAAGGGTCCTGAGATTCGAACCCCTGACGTTCTGATCGCAGGGGCAACCCCCTAACCACCAGGTCGCCTTTACTGTCATATCTACACTATATGGGTAGTGGGGCTGGTGGAGGCAGCATAGTGGGTAGGATACTTGCCTGTCGACCAAGAAGTCATGGGTTTGAATTCTACACTCAGCATACCACCACCGGGGTCCTGAGAAAGTCGAGGGAAATTGTCTCCTGTAGTTAGGCAATGGAGGTCACCTTGGTTAAAAGCATCTGCTAAAACCCATAAATGTATTTAAATACAGGAGTTGTCCACTGAGGCACAGTCATGCTAGAATAGAAAAGGATTGTCCCCAAACTGTGTCCACAAAGTTGGAAGCATGGCGTTGTCCAAAATGTCTTGGTACCCTGAATCTTTATGGTTCGGCTTCACTGGAAGTAGTCCACCTTAATTCAATAATTAAGAGGTGTGTCACAATACTTTTGTCCATTTAATGTATGTATGTTTACACAGAATACTTACCCACGCAATGAAATATGTTAGATGAAAATAAATTCACTCAGCATTTATGTCGTACAGACATTTAAAGCAAAGCAATTTAAAATGTTTAAGTAGATAAGCATAGGTAAAAAGACCTACATGGGTGTGCATGTATAATTTTTTGTGTCCACAATTAAGCTACCCAACTTTCTGTTGTTTACTATAGGAGAGTAAAACAGCTATCTACAACATATTTAAAAAGTGTGTAAAAAAGATTCTGAAATACATTTATTTCTTTTTCTTCCACTGGAGTCTCGGAAAAACTCCCTAAAGCTGGAGAAAGAAACCTCTGGAGGAACCAAGAGTCAGTAGGGGGACCCATCCTCCTCTAGACTCTATTGGGAAAACTAATAGAAGGCCTTAATGAACAGTGCCTTGCAAAAGTATTCATCTCCCTCGTTCATCTTATTTTATGTGATGGATCTGCGCAACATAGTCTAAGTTGGTGAAGTGAAATGAAAAAAATATGTATAAAAAAGAATAAAAAACTGAAAATTGGCTTGTGCATACGTATTCACCTCCTTTGCTACGAAGCCCCTAAAAGTTCTGGCACAATCAATTACCTGCAAAAGTCACATAACTAGTGAAATGACATCCACCTGTGTGCTAAGTGTCACATGAACTGTCAGTATTAACACACCTTTTCTGAAAGGGCCCAGAGGCTATAACACCACTAAGCAAGAGGCGCTACACCATGAAGACCAAGGAGCTCGCCAAACAAGTCAGGGATAAAGTTATTGAGAAGTCAGGGTTGGGCTATAAAAAATGTACAAATCTATGATAATCCCCTGGACACTTTGGCCACCAAGGAAAATGCTATGTCTATCACAAACCCAACACACCCAAACACCCCAAGAGCACCATCGCCACAGTGAAACATGGTGGTGGCAGTATTATGCTGTGGGGTTTTTTTCAGCAGCAGGAACTGGGAAACTGATCCGTGTCAAGGGAAAGATGGATGGTGTTAAACACAGGGATATTCTTGAGCGAAACCTATCAGTCTGTCTGTGATTTGAGACTGGGACGGAGGTTCACCTTCCAGCAGGACAATGACTCGAAGCATACTGATAAAGCAACACTCGAGTGGATTAAGGAGAAACATTTAAATGTGCTGGAATGGCCTAGTCAAAGTCCAGACCTCAATCCAATTGAGAATCTGTGGGCAGACTTGAAGATTGCTGTTCACAAGCGAAAACCATCTAAAATGAAGGAGCTGGAGCAGTTTGCCTTGAGGAATTGGCAAAAATCCCAGTGGCAAGATGTGGCAAACTCATAGAGACT
>JBBPDB010000011.1:12012158-12031547 GCA_037974465.1 Brachypetersius altus
TTAAGTCCATCTCATGAAAAATCGGAGCAGAAACAAAGGTGTTGCGTTTATATTTTTGTTGAGTGTATATATACACAGACAGACAGATATTTTTCCCTTTGACAAACAGGGAGCTCTTTGAGGATGATTCTTGGTCTCATGCATATAGACCTTCATCAGCAGGGAACAGTAAGAAGTATTTGTCACTTGGCCAGCACTGTAATCACGGTGGCACCTGTGAATAATGCACATTATGCTGTGGCCAAGACAACGCACCGTAGAAAATCTGGAAAGGTCATTCAAGAGGTGATTAAGCTGTTGTTCTTTAAAAATAAAACACATTTAACATGAGTTCATGTGAAGGTTTAAATAAGATTATTATAAGAACAGTCATGTTGGTGTTTGTTCATAGGAAGAGTTTTTCAATGTGACTGAGGACTTAACACTATCTATAGAGAAAAGACCCAGCCAGTCTGGACATGTACAGATGCACCCCGACACGAAGGTGAGTTTGTCAGGTTTTGCTGTTTAGCCTTAACTTTGCACATTACATCCACCCACTTCAAGAATAAAATGTGTTTTCTCATGTCTGTCCTTCTCCTCCTGCATCCTGCAGGCGGATCCAACGTCAAACTTGACCTTTAATTTACGTCTGTCTGATGTGGAGAGAGAGGCGAAAGAAAAAGTTGCTCTGCCCTTTGTCTTCAGCCAAGAAAAGTAAGATGTTAAGAGATCAAAAATATCCAGACACTCCTTCTAATTAATTAATTTAGTTAGTTTTAGGTGAACCCATTGCTGATACAGGGTGTAGAGTTGTGCGCACACACAGCTTGTGTAATCCCAGTAGAAAGAGCTGCCAGTTGAATGGATGGCTCTAGATCAGTTGCATATTTTTTTCACATTTTTTATTTTACACACTATATCACACTAATTACTTGAGTCCTCTGCATTTAACACATTCAGCCGAATGAAGCAGTGGGCTCAAGGGTACCTCAGTGGTGCAGTTGGCAGTCATGGGATTCAAACCCACAACCAAATATTTTCAAATATCAAATATTTTTGTCTTTTTGGCAGATAATGCTTTGAATGTAGTGTGCATGATACACGTTTTCCATTTTTCCTAATAGAGAAACTGATTCAGTGCGTTAAAATGGGATGTTAGTAATCCTTCTTCTCTTTATTCTTCTTCCTAATGTGTAATTAGGAAGTCGGCTTTGCTGAAGCAGGGTCAGGGCTCTGGACGGATTATATATGAACCTGACGCCACTGATGATTTTGATGAAGAAGACCCGGATGATGATCTCGACGTGTAAAAGTAGTGTGCGGCAGGACTTGTACCAGTGGTGGAAAACACACTGAAACTCTTGGCTGGAGATTGTGACACATGGCTAAAGAATTTTAATATGCTACTTTTATTTTATTATCTGGGGTGTTAAAAAGCAGCTCTGAAAGAGCAAGAAGTTCATTAAAAGTGCTTCATTTTCATGATTTGCATTCACTCTTCATTGTATTTGAAGGATATTGATTACTACAGATCATTTTTGTCAAAAATATATTGGAGTAACTTTATTCTTAAGCATGCAATTAAGAATTAACAGAACAAAATAATAGTCCTTCTGTATAGTTGCAAGTTTTTACACACCTTTTACACACCCACACCAATGTACTTGCAGTTTCTTACAACAAAACGTGTGCAATTTGCCAAACCTTTAACAAAACTAATGGGTCTGGGATATATGGGATTCATTGTTGCTTTAGGCTGGTACACACCAAAACACTTGGACTAAATTTGTTCACATCTGATCACTTAAATGGTGCAGAACTATTAAACCATTAGTGGGACACGAAGCCTGGTATTAACATACGCAAACACTTGCAAATTAGGCTGTTTTGGTTCAGAACGAGGGATACAGCATCCTATCTACTCAGTAAATGTGTATTTAGAGACTGTTCTAAACCTAAAGTGCCTTGCTGGCCACTTATCTGTCAGTTACACGACAGAAAGCTCCCATTTCTTGAAGCTGAACACAATACGTACAAAAATATTGGGACACCTGACATTCCACCTAAAGAGACTTCAGTGAAGTTGCATTCTAATACATAGACTTTAAAATGGAATTTGCCCACTGTACTTGGAAGTCTTTTCCACAAGATTTGGGATTTCCTGTCGTCATTTAAGCCCATTCATTCTGTAAAGGGGGGAAGGGGGGGTGTCTAGCTCAAACACTGGAAAAACAGATGTGTCCCAATACTTTTGTCCACTAAAGATGGTAGTAAAATGGACTGGAGGTGAACTCTCTCGGATGTGACGTGTCTCTGACGGTGGCAGCCCTGTTCCGGATCGGCTTTGAACTGTTTTTCAGCGGTCACACACTTTTTGGATCAGCTTTTACCTCCTGCTCCGTCCGGACTCGGCTGGAGGGAGCCTCGCTTCGTCCGGACGCCCCCAACCGAACGACCCGTCCTCTCCCTGCGTCTTCCCACCTTTCTACATTCAGAGCACAATTACCAGACCGCAGATCAAGTTCTACTGTAGAGCTCTGCTGCTCCAACAAGGAAACTACCTCCAGAAAACCAGACTCCAAAGAGAAACTTCATTAATACACTTCTATTTTTAAAAAACAAAAAACATGCAGCGCGTTTTTCTCGTGGCTGCGTGCCGTCTCTGTTCCTCTGACTAGCTCTGAGCGATGGACTGCAGAGAGGAGAAGAGTCCAGCCTTACACGTTGACATTAACGGGACCCCCTTCTGCTAAAGTTTCGAGTGGAGTTAAAGCTGAGTTCTAAGCTTCGAGCCTCCAGAAAACAGAAACACCACGCTGGTATGGTTGACATGATAAAGACTCGCCAGTGCATGCTCTGTGTGCGCACTTTCTTTGGCGTCACCTCCAAGATATGGAGTTTCTTCTTATACATACTCAGGAAACACCTAAGGACGGTGAGTACACGGGCCGGGCTTTGAGGTCCAGGACAGTGTGCGGGGTAAAAGTGCAGATAAGATAAGAGTTGAGATAACCCTTCATTAGCCCCCAAAAGGGGGTCATCTTCATTGTGGACAGAAAAAAAGAAGATAGTACAAGTAGCATAACCAATAGAATAAAAGATAATAGGACAGTCTGAGTCTTGGAGTGTCGGGGAAATGTAAAATAAAGGGATTCGCACATGTTTATTGATTTAAAAAAAAAAAAAAACCTAAGCAGCTGTTAGTTTGAACCAGTGTTTCACTTTTACTTGTGTCTGGAGTGGAGAACAATGTCAACTGTCCATTTGTCATACTTGAATACACCCCACAGCACACAGCGTGAAATCTCTTTTTGGCATGCAGCCAGTGTGTGCAGTGTGTGGGGATGGTATTTTGCTTAAGGGTACCTCAGTGGTGCCACTAGCAGTCTTGGGATCCAAACCTACAACCTTCCAATTCCAAAAGCAACAAAACAAGATAACAGGACAGTCTGGGTCTTGAAGTGTCAGGAAAATGTAAGACAATGTGATTCGCACATGTGATTAAAAAATACAAACTAATTTCAGCCACATGTTTACTTTCACACCACAGTGCTAAATGCGTTCGTGAGTATTTCACTTTTACTTGTAATGTCTGGAGTGGAGGACAGTGTCAAGTGTCCCTTTGTCATACTTGGACACTGCACAGCACACAGTGTGAAATTCTTTCTCTGCATTTAACCCATTCACCAAGTGAAGCAGTGGACAGCCAGCGGGGAGCAGTGTGTGAGGACATTACCATGCTCAAAGTACCTCAGTGGTGCCACTGGCAGTCCTGGGATTTGAACCCACGACCTTCGGATTGCAGGGGCAACTCCCAAACCACCAGCTGCCATCCAAAAAAAACTATCACAGGACAGTCTGTCTCTCCGTTCCTCGCACCAACGCCTTCTTCAAATGTCAGAGACGCGATAGACACACATTTATTAAAAAAAAAAATTCCAGGCTGCAAACCTACACGTTTACTTTTAACGCCACTGTGCTACGCGTGTTGGTTTAAAGCAGTATTTCACTTTTACTAGTAATGTCCGGACTGGATAGTGAGCTGCTCGTTCTCACATCGTGGCAAAAGTAGTGGGTTTGCGCAGCTGCCAGTCTGCTACATGACAGGAAAACCATACACCACAGCTGCAGTCTGAATTGTGACCTTTTTAGATGTTGCATGCATTATAATCTTCAGTCCTCCTTTTTAGTTATTTCTTATTTGCTATTTATTTCCTTTAAAGTATTTAAAACCTGAATTGTATAGTGAGGAAGGCCATTAACACTGTCATCATATTTAGCCAGTTCTTTTTATTGTGTGCTGAATTCCCCTCTGTCTTGCTGCTGCCCAACTTTCACTTTAGAGCTTAGCATCTTATTTTAAGCCAGTATGATCCCTAAAAGACGAATGCTAGCTAACCAATCAATTCCTATGCAGATAAATTCTTGTTGCATACAGTATGAACTTTTTGCTGCTTCAGTTGAAGACAGTTTTTTTTTTACTATTCTATTCATCTTTGTTTAAAACTACTTATTTTGGAAATGCCGCCGTTGGTGCTTGATTTGAAGAGAAGTTTTTTGAAACTTAAGTCTCTTGGTTCCTTTTTGCTGGGGGCTGAACAGTAGATTACGTCCAGGTATTAGGGATTACTCGTCACAAAGACTCGCCTGTTTGTCCAGTCACACTGACAAACAGCACGTCAGTCCACTAGACATTACCCTTGATATTACATTACACTGAAGCACCGAAGCTTTATTGATTTTTCATGTGTGCATTTGCTTTGTTAAATGCTTGACCAATAAAGCTTTTCCCCTTTTGAACTCAGGTAGCCCATACGAGTCATGAGAAATGGCACAATGCTCTCGCAGTCAGTCAATGGCTGTAAACAGGTTGTGGGGTAATCCTGTGTCTGCGGCACATACAGACATAAGCTATTGAGGAACAGTCTTCAATATGACCGTGGAATTTAATATAAGATAATATAACAGCATTATAATACCAGGCCTGCTAGGCAAGTACTGTCAGACCAACCACTGACCACAGGTTTTTTTGAAAAAGCGAGTCGATGCACTCTCCCTCAATGTTGCTTTCAAGAGGACGCAGTGTTTCATCTCCTTCAGAATCAATTCTTTTTCTGCTCGTATCATATATGGTTTATCGTGTGTACGATTTAAGAGACATTTTTTTATTTTACTGCTGTCAAATGTGCAAGTCTCGTTTAACCTCACACCTTGGTCGAAAGGAAACACATTACCATCTCCAGCAGTTTCTGACGCGGATGACAATATTTGTTCTTAAACAGGTCAAGTGTGCGCTCTTAATACACACATGCAAACACACCTCCCACTCAGACTCCTGGTGCCCCAGTCTCCCCCTTGCCCCCCATTCTCTTCCCTATTCTGCTGTCTGAGTTCATCTGATCAGCTCAGCTAGGCCCACCAGACTCTCCTTGCATTCCAGCTGAAGGCTGTGAGTAGCAGCTGCCTTCAGAATGTAATGCAGCCTGTGTGTGAGCACACACAGTGCAAGGTGGCCTGTAAAGGCTGAAACAAAACGCCCCTCCTGCGAAAGTCACCCTGGCGGTTTCCCTTTCCACTCGCCCACAGATTCCCACCGACTCTTGCCGACGGTTAAAAATAGCCTGGAGTGGGCCTCAGGGGTAAAGAGCATTGTGTTCACTATGTGGCCAATGGACAGAGGTACAGGTGTCCGAGAATCGAAGGAATAAAGGATGTTTTCTGAATTTTGGGTTTGAATAGCAAAGTATTTGCATGCCTTTTCCAATTTGCCTGATTAGTAAATGAGCGAGAAACGTAAGCCTTAAGCTTAAGTGAAACTGTTCAACTAAATGAGTTAGCTTTCAAATATATATATGTATATACACACACACACATATATAAACAAAGTAGTTTACCTTAAATGGCCTTATTGATATTGCAGAACAAATCAGATTCGTTTAATATTTTTAGACCCAAGTGTCCAGATTTTGAGTTACAAACAGCCAAATCTGATTTGTGTGGTCAGACTGTACCCGCATTTGCTTCCAAATCCACATTGGCTGCCAAAGTAACAAAGCACGCATAATTATAATTACTTATTGCTTCTTAGGGGAAAAAATGACATACATACACATCTGTATCTACAAGAAAAAGGAAAAAGAAAACTATAGGTAGGGATGCACCGATTAATCGGCCAGTGATCGGAAACAGCCGATTTTTGGCCTGATCGGTGATCGGCCGATCACTCACACGTATTGCTGATTTCAAACCGATCCTTTTTAGGGGGGTTTATTTATTTGTTTATGTATTACATATTATTTATTTAAATTTGTAAAGAAATTTTTTAATGAAGAAAAATCTTTATATTAAAGAAAATTCGATTTTTGTTTGTATTTGCTGTAGGGTTGCCACTATCATATGTCACTGTTATAAAAGTTACCAGTAAACAGGAAAAGTAACTACCACATTACATTAAAGTTGAAACCCAGCAGCTCTAATTTTCTGTATCTAGGGAAAAAATCGATATCGGCTGATCACACTTACAAAAAAATCGGTAATTGGAATCGGCCGAGAAAATTGCAATCGGTGCATCCCTAGATTAAAGCGCATGTCCCATGTCTAACAGTTAAGCTTCATTAAAATGAGCAGCCAATGATATTTGACTATTAGTTAGTAGCAGAAAGAGCTAAAAAAAAAAAAATCAACTGTCAAGCTCACTTTGCTGTTCAACAATTAAAACGTCCTTTTGTGTAAGATTGGAACTCTTGCAAAGCTCACCGGTCGATGATGATTTTTAAAAGTGTTGGGGTTTTTTTTTGTATTCCAGATCTTGTCTTAACTTCAGCCATTTTAGACAGTTGATATTTACAAGCAGAAACTATTTAGGTATCGTTCACAGACAGAAGCTTTGTTATAGCTTATCTTGTTTCAAATCCTCAGTCAGCCTGTTGAGTTCATGGCTGTTGAGTATAAACACAGAATTCATGCTCAGAACTATCTACACCTGACTTACAAAAAATGTCTTACAAAAATATCTAAGGCTTTACAAAAAATAACACTAATGATGTGATTGAAAAGGTAGCATTATATTTTTATTTTTACTCTTTTCCAATTCAGAAATTAAATGGTAATCATGGAATTAAATTGTCACATTAACTGCCAACTATCCATTGTTTGTTGTTTGAGACAGTAAATAATTGTTTTTTTTTTTTTTTATTTAAGTAGTCATAACTCCCCTAATAGAATTGATTTCACAACAGAAGGCACAACAGTGTTATCCTTTGTAGGGTTGAGTACAAGACTGTTTAATATGATACATTCTGCTGAGCCCAGTTGTCAATTTCCTGTTTCTCTATTTCCTGTCCTAGATAATCCAGTATCAGACAGTGCGATACGACACTTTACCCTTGTCACCGCTGTCCAGAAACAGACTAAGTGAGTCTCTCTCCCTCCTCTCTTTTTCTCTCTCCTCCCTCTCTCTCTTTCTTTCTCCCCTCTCTCTCTCTTTCCTCTCTCTCCTCCCTCTCTCTCTTCTCTCCTCCCTCTCTCTTCTCTTCTCCCTCTCCCCCTCTCTCTCTCCTCCCTCTCTCCCCTCTCTCTCTCTCCTCTCCTCCCTCTCCCTCTCCTCCCTCTCTCTCTCCTCCCTCTCTCTGTCTCTCCTCTCTCTTTTCTCTCTGTCTTATTTTTTACCTGCAGACTGTTATATGTTTCTGTTTTTTTTATCTCATGGTAAACCCTCTGAGAGTGTGCTTTGCGGTTGATGCTTTTAGTGGTTAGCTGAGCATTTCTGCTAGCTTCTTTCTTAGTTAGTAAACTTCAAACTTTGTTCCACAGATTGACCACAGGGTGTTATTTGTTTTATCTGTCAATTACTAATTCTTCATCAAAAGTACATCATACTCAGCAATAAAACATAGACATAAATGCTAGCAAAATACCAAATCTGCAGACAAATGCATTGACAACAGGTATTGTGTTGCAGGCAGGCTAAATAGACCGTTGTTGACCGTTTCCTGCTGTTTCCTGCGATCAGGCAGACTTTAGTTTTTTTGTTTGGTTTAGTGTTTGCCAGTCATAGTGGGACACTAAGTGAAGGAAAGTGAAGAGTTTGGATGTGAATATTGATGCAGACCAAGAGTGTTCGCATGTTTTTGCAGATACAGTGAAGCGGAAGATTCTCGTCTTGGATCTCGATGAGACACTCATTCACTCTCATCATGATGGGGTTCTGAGACCGACAGTACGGCCTGGTACTCCGCCAGACTTCATCCTCAAAGTAAGATTGTCTTCTGAGGAGAAAATCACGTACAATAAACCCCCGACATTTGCTGGGGTTACGTTCCATCTTTTTTAGTGTAAACATTAAATATGTCCCCAAATATGCTTCCAAAACACTTTAATTTTATTTTAACCTCAGCTCCATACATTGCATATTTTTCTAAATAAATTTGCACTAAAACGTGTTTAAAAATTACATATTGCCATGAAAAAAGCAAAACAAATGCGGAGGGTATTTGCAGTTTCCATGAACATTTATTAGTTCATTAGTATTGGTGTGTGCGTAGCATTTCTTTTGTACAGAATTGGGTTCATTCTATTTTCCTCCAATATTTGATCCAATTCTTACATAGAAACCACCCATTTTATCTGCCACCCTTTTTTAGTGTCAAGTATGGTTACTGTATTCAAATTATTTCTTTTGACCTTCTAGTTAATTATTGTGCCCCTTATAATTCTGTGGACAAAACCTTCTTTAATCGCACATTTGCTTCCATTGGTTTGGTATATAGTCACCCATTTGTGCACTTCTGCTTATTCTAAAAGTCATAAAAGTAAGAGAATTCTGAAAGAGAATTCTGAATATGGTTTATTCTCCAATAAACCATATTTGCTTAATCAACTAATAATCAGACACAGATTATATTTCTCTCTTTTCTTTTTTTGGTTTTAGGTGGTTATAGACAAACATCCAGTCAGATTCTTCGTGCATAAAAGGCCCCATGTCGACTTCTTCTTAGAGGTAGTGAGTCAGTGGTACGAGCTGGTGGTGTTTACTGCTAGTATGGAAATCTATGGCTCTGCAGTAGCTGACAAGCTAGACAACAACAAAGGCATCCTGAACCGCAGATACTACAGACAGGTAACCGTGTTCATTTGGCTTGTACTGTATATATATCCATCATAGAGTAGTCCTTTACTATTTGTTCTTTTTTCCACAGCATTGCACACTGGATTTAGGGAGTTATATAAAAGACTTATCCATCGTACATGGTGACCTTTCCAGTATAGTAATACTTGACAACTCACCTGGGGCATATCGCAGTCATCCAGGTAGGAAATTATCGCAAAGTCTGCTTTTATTACTGTTTAATTGCTTACAGACAAAGATTTAATGACTAGTTGTCTAGATGTCTATGTCTGTCAGTTGGTTGCTACATCAGGCGGCATGTGACGTCAACAATCCTACGCTTTCAGTTCACACTGTAGTCTACACTATAACTGATGCCTTGTGTATAAGGTTCGGGTTTAATTTAAGTTTGATTCCAAGTTGTGCCACTTGTGGCTTGGAATCCGTCCGATCACAGCTGGCTTTCATTGCTTAACTGGAAAGTACGATTTATTTTGTTATTTGCACCTGGCAAGCAGTGCACACTTGCTTTGAAAGTCCTTAGTTAACACCCACTAAATTGAGTAAAGTAAAATAAAAAGGGTCATTTTCATGGCTAGACCTAAATCATGGGTAGTCTGTAATGAAACGTGTGTGTTTGAATTATATTCCATCATACTGGTACCCATAATCCATGGCATTATAGATTCCCGGCAGGGCAGATGCACATCAGTAAGTGAAAAATAAAAAATGACAGGCTAAACAGTTGCTGAGGTTTGCGTTTTCGCTCATGGAAATATCTAGCATAGGCAGTTCTAGCAGCTACACATCTTTTCTGCGTATTCCCACAGACAACGCAATACCTATAAAGTCGTGGTTCAGCGATCCCAGCGACACAGCACTTCTTAACCTGCTGCCAATGTTGGATGCACTAAGGTGAGTAAAAAAGAAAGAAAAGGGACAAAAGCATTAACTAGGACCAAGCTGAACTTTGTCCTGTGTTCTAATATGAATCTGGATTTTGTC
This sequence comes from Brachypetersius altus, assembly GCA_037974465.1. Lineage (NCBI taxonomy): Eukaryota > Metazoa > Chordata > Actinopteri > Characiformes > Alestidae > Brachypetersius > Brachypetersius altus. Next base: position 12,022,252 of record JBBPDB010000011.1, read on the forward strand.
TCGCAGGTTCACTTCTGACGTCCGATCCGTCCTTAGCCGAAACCTCCACCAGCATCGACTTTGGTGATTGTCCTGAGAGACTAAACTGAGAGACCTATTCAACGTTTGAGCATCTCCCCGTCCTCCCTCCCTCAGCGCAGACAGCACCTTTCCAGGACCCGCAGTGCAGGGGTGGTTTGAGGAAGGTCCAGGCTCAGACTGAGCAGATTTTAGGGAAGTGGAGATGCCAAACTTTAAAATGACTGGGGACAATCTGTCTTTTTTTTTTTTTTCCCTTATTTTTTTTCTTCCAAGTGGTCGTCTCTGCCTTACAGCTCTCCTGAAAGGGGGTTGTGCGTGAGGGTGCCTGTTGTGCACGTATACGTGTGAAATATGTTGGTGATTTTTCGTTTTAAACTTCTGACAGTACTGAATGAATGAACCCTGAGGCAACAAAGATTTCTCATCACATTGTCTAGTTGGACTACATACCTCTAACTTTGGTGCAAATGGACATTTGCTGAAAAAGGTATCCGTGTCCTATTGGCACTCTGGACATTTTGGTGATGTTTAATGATATATATATATATATTTTTTGACCTCTATAACTCAGCTGAATTCAGGGTAATTTTAATGATGTCGGGGAATTGTTTGAGGTACAGTCGTGAAAGATGAGAGTATTTAATGATTTATGTATGAGCAGGCTGTTGGACATCATCTGTGGAATGTCTTTTCCCAGACTGTTCTGCAGTAAATTCACGATCATTTTCATACCTTTGCCCAGTTTGTTCTTTTCCCCCCACACTCAGTAGTATAGAACCCAATGGCACAGATTTGTTTCTGGTCTCCGAAATAACAACAGTTTTTCAAAAATAATAAAAAGGTTTCGGAACTTGAATTTATAGAGACCTGCAATACAATTACTATTGTGTTGCGAGCCTGTATAACTGCATTGAACAGCTGACTGAGCAACCACCCACCCTCATACTTGATGCATATCCTCATCTCAGTTCAGATGAATTCTACTCTTGAAGAATCTCAAGGCAGCTCCCTTGGACTCCAGCCCTCAGATCTGCACGTTACTAATAAAACACGTGTCAGTATCCAGCATGGCTTCCTTTTTTGCTTTGGCTTCCTAGCTGTGCAACTTGTCCCCAATATGCCCTCTAGTGATTCTGCAGGCCAGTATTTATTAGTAGCTGGTACAAACCTTTCCACATTTCATACAGTTACACTGGGTTTTAGTCTGATATATGTTCATTATAAAAGACCAATAAGACTTTTCCTCAAATTTGGTGGTGAGTAATGGCATGCTATTTTTAGTCCGAGTGTTGGTAAGATCTCAGAAATTCAAAAATGTTAAACATGTAAAATGAACTGAAAGTGGCATTTTGCATATGCAAAATAAATTTGCACACACATTGCCACTACTAAACGAACTGCCACACAAATCTGTTTGAATATATTCAATGAAATTACAATTTCAACATGTGAATTTTAATTTGCATGCATGTGAAATGTAATTTCATTGCCAGTTCTAATGACATTTTACATTTTTTTATTTCTGTTGTAACATTTAATTGTGATATAAAATAATGTATTCCATAGTTTCTTCAGTTCTAGCATGTAGATTGGATGTGTTTGTGTGAAGTGAGGCAACTTGGAGCCTGACCAGAAGAAGCTGATTGGTCAGCTGAGTATTAGATCACACTAAACCAACAGGTCCGAGGGGATCTGTGTCCTTTAAGTTTGCTGATTTCGTTCAGACTCAGCTGATGAACATATTAGTGTCCAGGATTTGTAGGCATTTTTATTTAAGGGAACTACCAGACTGCACTAAACTATGCAGGGGTTACAGAAATGATGCAACACTTCCACATCAGGGTGTTTTTTTCTTGTGCGCTAGGTATTATTGTAGCAACACCATATGGACACAAGTATTGGGGCGCTGGACCCCCCCAATGTCATTAAAATCACCTACTGGGATTTTAATGACATTGCATTCAGATACACACTTTAATATGGAGCTTTCATTTGCAGCTATAACAGCTTCCACCTTTTTTCCTGGAAAGCTTTCCAAAAGATCTTGGAGTGTTTCTGTGGGAACTTGTGCCCATTCATTGTGTAGAGCATTTATGAGGTCAGAAGCTGGATTTGGACGAGAGGGCCTGGCTCACAGTCTCCAATCTAGTTCATCCCAACGGTGTTGGATAAGGTTGAGGTCAGGGTTCAGCCTCACTAAACTCATCCAACCGTGTCTTTATGGAGCTTGCTTTGTCCACTGAGGCAGTCATGCTGGAATAGAACATGGCATTCCCCAATCTGTGTCCACAAAGTGTGAAGCCTGGCGTTGTCCAAAATGTCTTTGTGTGCTGAATCACTTGGATTGATCTGTACTGGAAGTAAGCGGCCTGGCCCAAAGCCTGAAAATCAGGGGTGTCACAATACTTTGTCCATATAGTGTAAATGAGATTATTGTTGGAGTTTGGTCATTAATTAGAACAGACATTGTTGTTTGTTTTATTTAAGTGTTTTCGGTGTTCGTCCGTGCCCCCCTTCTCTTCCACTGTAAAGCTGAGACACCCACAGAACAAGCAGAACCCGTAGAACCACGCTCAACGCCTTCCGCATGTTGCCGTCGGTAACGTAGATCACGAAAAAATAGTCCCTGCTCTAGTATTCCGTTGACAATTATAAAGTCATGATTAACCGTCACTGTGTTTATCGGTTTTTTTCTTAGATGTAGATTTAACCAAACGATGTGTTGTCAGAGCAGACACTGGTTGTTTTATTTGATTTGTTTGAGACAACGTTGTTCGACGCAGCCTTTGTTATTGTATTCATCCGCGGGGTTACAAGGCAAAAACAGCTTCTCTTCAAAACAGAGAGGAGTCTCGTCGTTATCAGATTAAACTGTTGATTTGGGCCTGCGAGCTCTAGTTGCAGACATTATTAAAACACTGAAGACTCTTAACTTCAACCCACGATGAAGTTCCAGTACAAAGAGGAGCACCCGTTCGAGAAGAGACGGTCTGAGGGAGAGAAAATAAGGAAGAAGTATCCTGACAGGGTGCCAGTGAGTAGCTAGCTTTAGCCTAAACCTATCCTAAACAACAAGTGAGGCCCTGGCTGGCCTAATTTTACTGCTTCTGTTGGTAAAAATAATTAGCTAACTTGGACTTACACACGATTAGTATCATCAGGGATATTTCTAAGACGGTAAACATCGATGTTAGCTAGATGTGGTTTCAGTTTGACAGCTAAAGCTAATGTTATTGCGTCAATGCGTCAGGAAGCTAAGGACGTGGCATTCAGGGAGGAGGCTATAAGTGATTAAACTACATTTCATTGCATTACAGTATCTTACCTTCATTTGATAGACAGTGTTATCCAAAGCGACTTACAATCCAAGGAAACGCTCAAGTTTCAGGACAGTTTGAGAACCAGAGTACTAAATGCTAACATCTTATGTAAGAAAAGTACAAGATAGTGCCTTATGAGACTTTGAAACGGACTATTTTTTATCGGATTTTTTAAAAGTAATTTTTTACCTCCCGTAGTTACTTACTGTCAAAACGAACCTTTACGCCTCACATCAAAGCAGCTAAAAGCTAAGGCTCAGGCTAAAATGTAAACAAAAAGTTGTTAGCACTTAACCAAACTCACATCATTTAAAAAAAGCCAAAAGCAAAATGACAAAATAAAGTTAAAAGAGTTGCTCTCTAAAGCTGTACTGTTGTCCTTCAGGTAAACAAGCTCACCATCTGTTCTCTGGCTAATGTTTTTGTTTTTGAGGCAGCTCTTTAACCCGATGGTGTGTTTGTTATTAGTTTAATGTGTATTTGTATATGTGTTTACTAAACATTAGATGTATTTTTAGTGTGTGCAGAAGCATATGCTACACCATGTAAACAACTATGTAGTTTAAACAAATTTTAGACATTAGAAATATGTAATCTTTGCAAGGACCCATGTTTTGGTTTGCCTGAACAAAACTGAGACATTTATTTTACCCAATGGTGTGTTTTTATTAGTTTAATGTATTTAAGTATGTGTTTAGTGGACATTAGATGTCTTTTTTTAGTTGTGTATGCTGCACCATGTAAACAGATTATACAGTTTAAACTAATTTTAGCCGTTGGAAATATGTATCCTTTACAAGGGCCCATATGCCGATTACTCTTACATTCCAGCACCACAAATAAACACGTGGTGAGAATTTCCCTGAATAGCAAAATGAGTCATGCAGTGGCTGGTTTAGAGACACCACTTTGAGAAATGTAGAGGTGGGAAGAATATTTTAGAAAAATGTCTTATTTGTATTATAAATGGAAAAACAAACTTGCATGATTTTAAAACAAATTATGAATTTAGTAGTTTGGATTCTCTTTTACATTCTGTTCTAATTCTGATTGAGCCTGCCTCATAAAGAGTTAAGAAAAGACTGTGAATGAAGTCTTAATGTGTAGGAACTTTTTGTTAACCAGCTATGTGGTTGTAGTTGTAATTTTTTATTATTTACTTACATAATTTACTGGAATCGGTGTGCACAGCATAAATGTGTGTTTGTTATAGATGTAAGGGTGTAGACCATACCTAGGCACTTTTTGAAAAATCAAATTAGCCGAGCGAAGAAGTGAAATACCTGGGGACCTGATTGATGATCATTGTTTTTGCACTAGGTAATTGTTGAAAAAGCCCCCAAAGCCAGAATAGGAGATTTGGATAAGAAGAAATATCTTGTCCCCTCCGATCTCACAGGTAAGCAATGCAATGTTTTACAGACTTTGGTTATTGTTCAGTAATTATATTGTTCAAATAATTTGTAATAAATGCTTAGTAAGCGTCTTCAACAAGGAATTAAATGATTGAATGTATCAATGCTGGGTCATCATATATTTGTACAAGTCTTTGTGTCTTTTCCAACAACAGTCAAAATGTCATTCTGTTTCATTTTAGTGGGCCAGTTCTATTTTCTCATCCGAAAACGAATCCACCTGAGGGCTGAGGATGCCCTATTCTTCTTCGTAAATAATGTCATTCCCCCTACCTCTGCAACCATGGGTCTGCTATACCAGGTATGAGCTCTGTCTCTCTCTCTGTCTCTCTCTCTCTCTCTCTCTCTCTCTCTCTCTCTCACACACACACACAAACACACAAATAACAAAACATCTCTGTTTATTCAATATCAGTGGAGCAATACAATCTCTTATTTTCCCTGTTTAGGAACATCATGAAGAGGATTTCTTCCTCTACATTGCCTACAGTGATGAAAGTGTGTACGGAGAATAGAGCCAAAGGAGAAAACTAACTTCACTCCTTCCTTACCTTCCTTTTAAATGAATATATATACACCCATATCGGCAGCCTAGAGTTCTCAGAGCTAAGACGTCAGATGCACTTTCGCTGTATCTTTTTATCATTTCTTTTTATGTCTCCTCCTTGATACTGGAGTTTGCTTTGTTTCTGTTTTGATTTCATTTTTTGTGTTTTTTTTTTTTTTTTTACATGAAGGTTTGGTATGTCATTTTCATACAATCGTGGTTTCACGCTGATCCCAAGCAGATGGATAATGGGTAGTACTTGAAGTATGTCCTATTATTTTTCTTAGATATCCTTTACCTTTATTTCACTAAATCTAGGGAATTTAAATCTATCACTGACCTTGAAGAAATATATATTTTAGGCCATTTCACGTCTGTGTGGTGTTAGCACCTGATGACCTGTCAGCCACAAAATGTTAAATATCTTTTTCTGCTCTTCAGTACGTGGTTTCATTTTTACAGTCTGATATTAATATTTAATGTTACTTATTCTTGTACCTAGATGATTTTTAGGTCGCTTGATTTCTTAAATTGTGAAGCTTTAAGATTTGTTTTAGCTGGCAGTTGTATATTTTATTTCCTTTTTTTTTTTGGATTGAACTCGGTATTCAGCTGCATTTCTGGTACCCTTGACTTGTGGTGGCCATATAAACTAAACAAACTGTCCACTGACTCTCTGTCCCCAGTTATTTCTTCATAACCATGCACGGCAGCACTACATGAAAAGTTGTGGGTTTGTTACTTCTGTTCTATACCTGAACTCATTAGCCACCTGTTTAGATACTATCAGATATTATCTGGTGATCGACCGTTCTCAGAGCAGACTTGATGCAAATGACAATGCAGTAGTGTGTGTTGAGCCTGTGTAAGTGTATCAGGAATATTTACACATCTCAATAAATACTGTACCAGCACTGGTTAGAAACTAACCCCTGATGACGTGCTGCATGGGGAACAAAATGGTCTTTACCTGATAGGTAAGCAAGGCTGCTGTATCCAATATGGGATCAGTAAATGTAAAAATGTAGGGTATATAGGTCACAGTTTGAGCACAATTTCTAGATTTTCAGTACCTCTTACAGTATTCACATTCAAATGTAGCTCAAAGTGTGATTTACCACAGCTGGCATTAAGTGTCCTTTGGTATTACATAGTAGGGAGATTTTACTAATAAAAGGGTTTTACTCTACAGTGCTGCACTGTCTGAGAGGTTCAGACATGTCCCTGTTTTATCCTGTTTTAAAACTCAAAACCAAAACTGCCTAGATTCATAGGCAAGTAATACTCATAATACCCCTGAACAAGATTAAAAAACAGACATAATAGACTGACATTTATCTGGTCCTATTTACACAAGCACACAAGACATAAGCACAAATGTCCATGGAATAGATACATTTGAATAAAACAGTGTTATTTGTTAAGGTTTTTAATTCAGAAACCTGAACTGTCTATTAGCATTAACCTCATTAGTAGTAGCTGCCAGTATTTGTCTTGTTTGTACATTCTCACAGTAAGAGACTAGGGCATGGTTGAGTTAATATCGTTAAAGACACACACGGACACATTATATATTTATATGATGCAGCTGGTGGCCTGGTGGTAAGGGAGTTGACCCTGCAATTAGAGGACAGTGGGTTCTGTGCTGTTCCCACACCCGCTACTTCATTTGGTGAAAGGATTATATGTGTGTATATTTACACACCATATAAACACATTTAATTAGTCAAACCTTATTAGCTGGTAAAACTTCTATTTATAGGTTAACAAAACACTCTAATATCTTGCTTTGCAGTGTATATCTGCCTGTACTACACTAATATGGCCTAGACTTGTAGCACAGTCATTCATTCAGGAGGGCCCAACAAGGAGAACAAATCAAGAGACTACAAATCCCATGGATCCCGAGAAGTCGGGATTTTTGCTCGCGGCAAAATAAAAGTCCTGAAGGTGACGACACCTTGGGGTTGTAAAACCATGGTAACGCGACGCCGAGTGCGGGTTATGTGCTGAACTGGATTCCTAGAGAGATTCCGTCAAAATTTGGAAGGATAACTTCAACTTCTGCATTTCTGACGACCCTTACAGTATGTCCCAGAAAGCCCTCAAAGTAGAGGTTGAACTGCGAGTTCGAGCGGTAAGGAGATTTCATTCTCTCTGTTACAGCCAACCTAATACAAGGACTGAAGTACACCTTATGGACAAAAGTATTGGGACGCCTGAGCATTACATCAACAGGGACTTTAGTGACATTGCATCCAGATACATATAGACTGTCCCCTTATGATGCATATGTTTTGCGCACCCCGCCCACCCCCAATCGTATCCCCCATCCTATCCCACCCCCACCGCCCCATAATAGCTGCCAATTTCCACTAGATTTTGGAGTGTTTCTGGGGGGAGTTGTGCTCGTACATTCTGTAGAGCATATATTGTGTCACGGACTGAAGTTGGACGAGAAGGCCTGGATCGCATTGTCCGCTCCAGTTCATTATTTTCACACAGAAGTCATCCAATCATGTGGAGCTTGCTTTGTGCACTGAGGCACAGTCATGTGGGAAACATGGCGTTGTCCAAAATATCGTGTTATTCTGAAGCATTCAGATTGTATTTCACTGGAAGTAAATGGCCTAGCCCAGACCCTGAGATGTGTCCCAATACTTTTGTACATGTAGTGTAGCTCGACAGAGAGGAGAAGAAATAGCAGAGCTTATTGAGTTAATCTGTTCTAAAACTGACTTTATCTGCCGTACCTTTTTAGACCAATACATTTTGTTTGCAGATTACCTGTCCTGGGGTGCACTTAGCAGCCAAAGATGACATTTACCTGAGTGTGTGCCTCTTGAGCCAGTACAGAAAATCTGAGTGTCTGCCTGCAGTGTTTCCGTTACTGTTCCGGACGAAAATGAGGTTTGAAAAGGTTGTATGACTTTGATTGTTGTTTTGTTGTCAGACCCTTTGGCCGTTGGGTACATTGTGTAAAGCACAGGTGAAATAAATCCTTAAATTGACTCTACATGTTCAAGTTCATAACATTATCATACACAAAAGCTCATTCAATGTGCTTTACAGAAGTAGAATATAAAATAAAATAAAATAAAATAGAAGAAAATAGGATATAATAAGTGAAGAAATAAAATAATACATAAAAGATCTAAATGACTTTGGACAGTTTAATCTACTTTGCTTTCTTACAGATTTTCAAGTATGCCACTGACCCTGCAGCTATTGCTGAAATCTTACAGTGTACATTCTGAGTTACTTCTCTTTCTACATGTTTTTCACATCTCTACAAAAATATACAGTTGCATTACACATAATTAAGCACCCCTGCAAAGACAACAACACTGTTCAATCATTCTATATTTCAGTGGGCAGTTCTAATGTTACTTTTTTTCTATTACAGGTGAAACAGTGAAAATTGAACTGATACAGTTGATTCCCCCAGGTAATACATGTACTAATACTATATTATATTATATTATATTATATAATACAAAATAATATACATAAAAGTAAAAGTGTGAGAACAAAATATAAACCCTCAGATGCCCATCTTTTCTCTGGATTGCAGTCGGGGAAATTCTAGCCACCTATGAAGAAAACGCCAGAAGTTTTCTCTTCCCTGAACCGAAATTGGTCCCCTCCTTTTCTGGCGGAGACCGAGAGGTTTTAATGACAAGAGACCCAGATTTCCCAGTAAGATAAGTTCTGATTGTTATTCTGAATAACAGATTTTTCCACTTAAGGCCCGTTTAGAAAACCCAACATTTTAGTGTTTTCTGTACCCAATAGTCAAGAGTGATTTTTACATTACCATTTCTCTTCTCAGTTCTCTTGGTACTGTAATATTAAGACTGATGATCCCTGTCCTTGATTGGCTGTCATGTACTGCGCCACTTTAAAATAGCAAAGCTCTGTATAACATCAGTGTGAATGCTCAGTGGGTAGGACACTTGCCCCCAGACCAAGAGGTCATGGGTTCGAATCCTA
>JBBPDB010000011.1:12031647-12044837 GCA_037974465.1 Brachypetersius altus
CTAGATGAAGATCTGTCTTTCCTGCCGCAGGTCGACCAGATCTCTAGAACATGCAGATACCTTCTCTACAACATCAGGAGAATCCGACCCTTCCTCACCACAAAAGCAGCACAGATTCTTGTCCAGTCCCTGGTCATTTCCAAACTGGGCTACTGTAACCTCTACTGGCTGGACTCCCACAGAAGGTAACCAAACCGCTTCAACTAATTCAGAACGCAGCTTGGTGTTGGTGTTCAACGTTCCTAAGTTCACTCACACCACACCCTTACTAAGGAACCTCCACTCCACCTCCAAGAACACCCTGGCTGATGCACTCTCATGCCAGGTCCAGGCTGTCCTGCCTCCGGAGATCATCATTGCTCCGCTCCGGTGGGGGTTGGAAGAGAGGGTGCGTCGTGAACAGGCCTAGGAGGCTCCGCCCCCCGAGACACCATCTGGAAAACTCTACATGCCCACTAATGTTCGCCAGGAGGCGCTGCAGTGGGGGTCCCTCGTTAAACGTGCGTTTTGGAGGCCCTCTATTCAGGACGTTAAGGCGTTCGTGCTGGCCTGTTCCACCTGCGCCCGTACCAAAAACCCCAACACCTCGCTTCCAGGTGACCTCCATCCTCTTCCAGTCCCTCGTCGTCCCTGGTCCCACATCGTGATGGACTTTGTGACGGGTCTACCTGAGTCTTGGGAGAAAACCACCATCCTTACAGAGCCAACCATCGTTACACCACTCAACATCGTCGGCGGCACCCTCCAGGACGACTGTTCCACATAGGTGACAGAGTTTACCTCTCATCACGGCACCTGATCAACCTGAACACGGAATCTAAGAAGCTCTCTCCACGGTTCCTGGGACCCTTCAAGATTACTCACCGGATCAATCCTGTCACCTACAGGCTCCTGCTGCCTGCCCACATTCAGATCCATCCCGTGTTCCATATCTCACAACTGAAACCTGTTATTTTCTCTCCTCTGTCTCCCCAGGATCCAGCTCCTCCGCCTCCTCGGATCATTGATGGTGGTCCTGCCTAAACGGTTCGGCGGATTCTGGACTCGCGACGCTGTGGCCGTGGTACCCAGTACCTGCTCAACTGGGAGGGCTATGGTCCGGAAGAGCGATCCTGGATCCTCAGCCATTTCGTACTGGACAAGACCCACATCCAGGACTACCGTCGTCGGGTGTCCTCCCTTCCGGGCCCGTTGGGAGCCAATCCCATGCACCTGATTACGTGACGTCATTAGACACCAGAGTTGACTCACATCAGGTATATAAACAGGAAGTACGTGACAGTCTTCACACTGACATTGAAGTTGCTAAGCTTCATGCCCCGTGTCGCCTGAATTCAACTCCTGACTCATCTTTCCGGTACCCTGAGTGCTCTGACTCCTCATAGTCCCTTTATATACCTATCAGTGTGTCTGTTCAGAGTGAGGGTTCATATTGGTGTGAACTCTATCTCCCTTAGGAGCGTTCTGAGAATAACTGCGTGGCTTACCGGCTTATTAGTATTTCTCACGCTTAAGCTCTTCCACCGCGCTACAAAGTGGGCACAGTTCACCTATCGTTCTGACCTCCCTCGTGACAGAACACTCCAGTATTTCGTGTCTATGTATTTATGTCTATGTATTTGAATCCAATGCCAATAAAGTCTCTGTTGGTGTAATGGTCAGGCGCCCCAATACTTTTGTCCATATAGTGTAGATATAGGCTCTAACCCGTTCTGTACTCACCTGATTGTCACTATTTGTCCCGCATCAAGGTGTAGACCATTCAGTTGAGCAATAAATATGGCCGCCACTGCCTCATAGAGTGCTGTGCCATCCATGTTGATGGTAGCACCCACTGGAAGAACAAAGCGGGTGATCCTCTTGTCGATCCTGTTATTCTCCTCTGCACACCGGAAGGTGACCGGTAAGGTTGCGGAACTAAGGGAAGGAAAATTTTGTATCACATTTTCAGATAATTGTTTAAAAAAACGTTCTTGCTTATATGTGAGGCTTAATGTTTCACATAATCCTTTAAAAATTGTATATTTTCAGGCATTAATAATTAACATTACAGGATACTCTAGTTCAAACATCAACCATATTCATTTTTTTTATTCCCTACACTTTTCCCGAATTTTTCAAGGATTAGCCATTATTATTTCCCTTCTTCTCTTAGCTCTAAATTCAACTATCTTCCAGTAATAAAAAGATCTTGGTTCATTGCTCTATGAACAATTGGGTACAACTCTCATAGCCAACTTGCCCCTGGGAGGGCGCTAATCCAGGAACCCTTTTACCATCTAACCTCTGACCAGTTATTGCTTTATCCACTATCCTCCTCCTTTTTAGAACCCATTATAAGCTGAAACTCACCTCGAGGAGATCATGAGAGCCGTCAGCAAGGCCTGCGCCATCCCCAGAGCGAAAGAGTAGGGATTCTTTCTTACTAAAGCGAAGTAGATCAGGGGCAGACACACAATGGCATGGATGGCAAGTCTGAGGACCAAGGGAGAGAATATCTCATTATATTACATAATCAGTGAAGGGTAATGCATTGATAGAGGGGCCTAATCTATAAAAATATATAGATTGAGACTGATAATGACTGTTGGGAGCTAAAACTACAGTCTGATATAATTTAATCTAATCAAAACATTTGCTGTGTTGTGGCAAGGTGTGACTCTCAGTTCACATTTGTCATATTCTTACAAAATATAAATTGAAATGCCCCAGAAAAAAAGGTTTATAAATAGTTAATAAAGAGCTTTGACATTGTAACTTATAATCATTATAACAGTTTGCGTCTTGTGTTTTGTGTAATATAAATGTTATCCATTGTTTACAATACAAATATCTCTTGGTTAATACTGGGCTTTTTGTAGACCTTCAATATCAGCCAGTTTTACTGCAAAGATGGTCACTTTTCATCAAGATGAAGTCGGAGTGAATTGTATCTTGCAGGAGGGGGCACTTTTAAGCACGGGCTGCAATTTTACCAAGGGCATGTAAAGTGTAGATTTATGTCCTGTTCAGCCATGTGAGATCCAAACATTCTCGGTGTGACTCAGCAATAGAGGTTTTCTAGCACCTTTCCTTTCCACATCAGTGCAGATGGCCCCCGCTTAGCTGAGGCTCAGAATCTCCTCACTAATGTTCAGTCAGGAACATCATTCACGTCGGCGGGAATTTAAAGGATTGTACATCCGCGAAAGGTTTTATTGCCACATCTTGCGGGTTAAGCAATTTTAAAAGTCCTTGGCTCTTATCTGTCCTCAGACAGGGCTGATATTAAACAGTATCAGGTAGGAAAAGGCCACCGGGACTGCTGTAGTAAATCCGCTTCGGTGAAAAACAACAAGACAATGCAAGTATGTTGTCAGAGACTCACCCACTAAGCACTGTCACCATGTACAGGCCCATTTTCCTGAAGATATCCCAGTCTTCTACCTCAATGATCTTAGCTGCAATTAGGAAGAGGATGCCCACTGGCATGTAGCTGAAAAATAAAAGTCGCACACCATCAAGAACAAAATACACACACCTTAAGTCAATTCTTTGAAGGATTTCACATCATTATGAAGATAAATGATTTAAAAAACGAATTTAAATGCTTGTCTCTAGATTACTATTTTAGCTACTCAGTTAAATTACCATAGCAGTTTCATTTTTTTTTGTCTTTTGGGCTTTTGGTACTCAGAGCACAGGCTATAAAAGAGTAATGTGTAACAATAACAATAATAATAGTAATTACAATAATAATCATTATCATTATTGTTGTTGTTAGTAATAGCATCTGAACTGAAGTGTCAGTACTGACCACATGATGATGTGGACCAATCTCATAGTGGCTTCGTTTAGAGCATCAAAAAACTCCAGCAGGATGCGTCCCCTTTCTCCCATCTTTCCAATGACCAGGCCAAAGGCCACACAGAACACAATAAGTCCAAGAACATTGATCCCATCTGAGTACATCCCCACTATAGTGTAGTCCTTGGTCAAGTTCTGGTAAAACAGCGGATATAAAGACAGTTGATGTGAAATGTTTGTCACGGCTCAAAACAAATGTTTCATTCAAATCTCAGATTTTGCTCATTTATTAACCTGTGCCACAGTTGTCATTATGGTGGTAAATGGTGGGAAAGTGGTTGTAACTGTGCTTGTGCTTGTGTTGGACGCAGGTGGTTCAATCTCCTTGCGCTGCGTCTTGTACTGAGGAACAAAACGAGACACGTATGGTCAAATAGTGATTCGCTCTAGAGTACGATTCATTCATTCCTATGTACATCTATCCAAAATTGGGAGGTCTGTCATTTACCTGCTGAAAACATGCTTGCACAAGGTTTTCTGGAAACATATTCCTGTTGTAATAATAAAAATATCCTCATTAATGTCTTAGAGATATCATCATCTCATGTATGAGTACATGACAAAAACATAGATTGTTATAAAAGCTCATCAAACTGCAAAGGTTGGGATGGACTGCTCACCTAACAAGATCAAGGAGAGTGTCGACGGTGGTGACGTTCGGAGTGGATCCTGCTCTGTCGATATTATCTGCATCCTGAGAGACTCCAGGTTTTATAGTTGTCACCAGGACGATTCCTATTGGGGATTGGAGGTTTGTCAGAATGTTACTTTAAATTGTGTGAAACTTTAGAGTAAATTTTAATTGTGTGGAAATTTAGTGCTTCAGTTGCTCACCAAGAACGACAGCGATGATGGTGGTGGAGAAGTAGTAAAGTACGGCATAAAAACCAATCTTCCCTGACACTTCAGAATCCAGGGCTGCCACTCCTGCAAAAAGAGGACACTCATAATAATTAATACTGAAAGCAAACACTGAACAAGTTAAATGATCAACTAATACTGACATAAAACAATAAACTACACAGTTTTATCTGTGCTTCCTTTGTTTGGATCAGTAGTGGCATGTGCCTTGGGCTTCTCTTATCTAGTAGAGAGCATTCACTTGACCATTTCAGAATGAACTTGGGACAAAAGTATTGGGACACACATGTTTTTCAGGGTTTGGCTAGAGCCCTTTGTTACAGTGAAGGGTGATTTTAATGCTTGAACGTACAAAGGCATTTTGCACAACGCCACGCTTCCAACTTTGTGGACAGTTTGTCAGTGTGCAAAGCAAAGCGGGAACCAACTCCATGTAAAAGTCATTGTATTTGAATGCAAGTCCCTGTTGGTGTAATGGTCAGGCGTCCCAATACTTTTGTCGATAGGTGTAAGTGCTCCATTGCTTTTGGGAATCCCAGTCCTAACCACGTGAATGTCATATTGACCTTCACCACAGGGCTTTTGCTCTTAGGTTACATTTACCCTCTCGTATTTTGATTGGGTGCCACAGAATCTGGGGCCTTTTTGTTGGCTGTTTTTCCTCTTTTCTTTCAAAGGATGTTTGGCTAGGCTCCGTGTTTATGAGCAGCTCAGCTGAGTTGACATTCATTTGTCAGAGCTCGCACACACAATGAAGCTGATCAGGATAAATCATTATATGATAGTTACACGTTACAGAGTCTCCTTTGTTCTATAATTTTCCTTATTGTTGCTGGCGCACATTGTTCATTACATGACACTGCACAGACCAGATCTTGCCTGGAGCACATTTTTTTCCCAGGTGTTCTCTAGACCCCACCCTCTACGCTCTGATTGCCTTGTAGTTCAACTGGCAGGTTGTGAGTAAAAACCTAATCCCACTCATAGGTGTGAGTATGGCAGTTTGCAGATTACAGGCTGGAGAAAATGTTGTTTGGAGGTTTATTTAAAAAGTAATGAGACCCCACATATTTGCTACTTCCAAGGCTGACTTTGGGATGGGTGCTGTGGGTACGGAGGTGGGACTGGGCTTCTGTGTGTTTATAGCATATGTTAAGTAGGATGGAGAATCAAATTGCACTTTTGAGACAGAGAAAAAATAAAAACAACATTTTAAACTAGGTGGTGTCTTGGTGTCTTCTTTAAAATATAACCAAAGCTGGTACTACAAATTTGTTTGTAAACCAAAGGCTTGTATCACAATCAAAATGCTGATACTTTATGGTTTTTCAGAAAAAAACTACTGTTAAATGCTAGTATCGTGATAAATGCTAGTATCATTAAAATGTGAATAATTCTATTTATTAGTCTTATCTGCTAATTAAAACCCTACTTATTGATATTTATTACGTAATTACATTATTATATTTTATAATATGGGCGTTATTATATTTTAACCCACAGATTATAAAATACCCATATTATTATTATTATATGCTACATGGTTTTCCCCACAGAGCTCCACACAAACATTCTAAATCTCTTTGTTTAATCCCTTTAGATTAAAGGAACAGTTTATGTAAATGACCTTTGCTCTGATTGGTTGCTCTGTTTTGTGACTGAAACACTTCTTCACTACTTCTATGAATGGGCAGAGCTTAACAGTTGCTCACAAACAGAATGTATCCAAAAGGATTTTGCAGTGTAGGTTACATATATGGAGAAAGGACTAAAAGGTGTGTTTTCAAATTTTAAGTGAAGTGAACATTCTGTCATACGTGAACACACCACAGCACACAGTGTGAACAGCACGAAATTCTTCCTCTGCATTTAACCCATTCACCAAGTGAAGCAGGGAACACAGTGCCTGGGGAGCAGTGCGTGGGGTACCTTGCTCAGGGTACCTCAGCGGTGCCTAGGGGTCTTGGGAATCAAACCTGGACTTTCTGATCGCAGGGTGAATGCCCTAACCACTAGGCTACCAACTACCCCAATAAAAATATATACACACTGCATCAAAAAAATTTAACCTGTTTGAAACTGGCTAACACCCGTCCTTATTAGAACCATTACTGTCGAGGGGGAAAAGACCTGGACTGGTACCTGTTATCATGCTAGAGATGATGAGAGGCAAAATGACCAGCTTTAGCATTCTCATCAGGATTTCGCCAGGGAAGCCAAAATATTGCTTATCAAGTTGGGAGAGAGCAGCATACTCTCGCACCAGCACTCCCAAGCCGATTCCTGTGAAAAGAAAGAAAAACTAAAATATTGCAGTTAGGCTACAAACACAGGTTCTAAAACAACCTTGGCAGGTGTGAGTAACTCAGCATCATTATTATGGCAAATCATAGTGACTGTCAGTACACTCTGCGCAACGCATGAAGACCTCTAAAGGATCTTTTTTTTCTCTCTTTTGGGATTAATCATGAAAGGAGGCATATTTGAATGCTGTTGAAACTGTTAAGAACAACTTTGTCTATTTATAGCATAGGCACAGATCTACACTGGCACAATGAATGCTGAGTGCACTGGAAACTGACTGATAAACTCCAAAGGCTTGAATGATGGCCACTCATGTGATTGACACTCCTTTACTGAATTAAGGTTGTTCTGATAGTGGAAGAGCCTCCCTTTACAGTTTATTCCCACAAGTGTTGACAGCAGTGTGATAAACTCCCACAGCGCTGATGACTGGGCTACGAGATAAAGCAGTGATTTGTAATCAGACACTGAAGAGAACTTGATGTACCACATGCAAAGTGGGGCTCCAGCAAATTTCCAGTAAGCAGCGTTATCAGAGAAGAATGAATCCTCTGCTAGACATTTCCTGCTCAAGTTTGATTTATAACTACATCAACCTATAAAGGCTCCATAAAAGAAAAAAAAACATAAATGAAGCATCAGTGAAAAAGAAACTGGATTAAATTAGTTACAGAAGAAGACGTGAACAATATCAAAGACATTTTAAAAACATAAAAATGAACATAAAAACAAATGTGTTTTAAGCCATTTCCTCAAGGATCAATAAAGTTTTATTGGATTATATGGAGTATTTAAGGGTTTGCAGTTTACAATTTTCTTCTGGTGAATTTCACTTAAACTGCAAACTGAGGTAGATCTGAACAGTTCTGCCCCAATATTGCATTGAAGGCTTGCATACTATGCTTTGTGCATAGTTTTTAATTTTTTCTCCATTCCCTAACTACAGGGGACAGTCTCCCTGGAGCAACTTGTGGTTAAGGGTCTTGCTCAGGGACCCTGTGGTGGTGCTGAAGGTAGGATTCAACCACCCCAGAACAGTGTTTTCTTCTTTAACCTTCTTCTTTAATCTACCTATGATTTTAAATAAAGTTGCTTTTTAATGATTATTATTCATTGATTATTGATATGACCTTTAAAGTGATCTGATCCCTAGGCTGGTCCCTTTTTGTTTTAATTTCAGGAAAGCCACACCAAATCTGCATGAGACTTTATGGCCCTGCACTACGCTGTAACAGTGAAATCGCCATCCTTCTGCAGTCTACTGTGAACGACTGGCTAAGTCTTAAACCACAAATGCTCATGGCCTGTCCACCGAGGTGACAGAATGCTTCCATAAACATTGCTGCATTATTTTACTACAAGCTAGTATCCCACTTGAGTCAGGAAGGCCTTTATGTTGCATCCCGATGCATTTTTCCCTGCACATAGACCTTCATTCACTATTTTTCCAGTGAGTATGTCATATCTAGGAAATTTGTTCACCATTTAGAGCAGGGGTCACCAACTTTATCTTCAACTTTATCTCCTAATCCTGATCTTTTCAGCCTGAGTTATCCAGTCGGCTCTTTGATTGCTTTTTACGTCAAAAAGTTGGTAATTGTCCTTCAAATGCAAGATAAGCCAAGGTTAATGATTTCCTTGGTTAAACACACCAGGCTTTAAAAAAATTCAAAAAATTATTTTTTGCTGCATTATTAGTGTATGGTACACTCTACTGCAGTCAATAATTCCAGTGTAATTTGTACAGAATTAAAACATCTCTGTAGTGTTACTGAGCTGTTTTGTGTTTTGTGTTTAGTTTGCCTATACACTTAAATAGCGGTGCTCCTGAGGGTTTGAGCAACACTGCAAGAAAAAAAACTCCAAAACTACCATTTGTGTCAGTAAATGTTTTACTCAACTATGTTATTTATACATAGTACTTACACCAAGCAATTCTATTTGTAGCGTAGTCTATTCATATTAGACTTTATGTTGTATTGTTACTGTTTCTTTGCCTGTGTATTGTGGCAGTCATTACATAAGAAGTTTCATCAGGGATCAATAAAGTTTTCTGATTCTGTTTCTAGGAATAAAATGAGTGAATATAAATAATTGTTTAAAACTAGAAAGAAGCCCCACACCATTTCAAGTTCCTTTACCAGTTCCAGTGTTTTTCCAAGAACTTGGGCATTACTTGTGTCAAAAGGTTCTTTAGGGAAGCAATAATGGTTCTTTAATGGCCGTCTGCAATAAGCTTTTGAATGCAATAAGTGTTTGAATGTTAATCATTTATTCCACTGATTTTGTTTAAGTCACACACAGGATTTGAATCACCTGAGCACTACTTTAACATGCTGTTCTTTTATGTAGAAGGAGCACCATAAAACATGTGCACTTCTGAGAAGTGCTGTAAAACAATACAAAGTCTAAACATGTGTACAAATGTACATATACACTCCAACATGACACCCACTATCATGCCACTGTCATTGTTGTGCTGAAAATGGTAAATTACCCAAATAATATCTGGTGTGCAGTGGAGCCTTTAATGCTGATAGGCTACAGTCAGTGTACTTGATAAACTGGCAGTGTAGTCGGACCAACTGAACTGTCCCTTCTATGCTCTGCCCAGAGATGAATTCTTCCATACTCGTTGTTGCGGACTCGCGCAAGTTCTACAGACTGTTGGACAAAATCCTATTCAGCATAAAGAAATACATTTGGAACATGAAGAAGAGCATAATATTAAATAATGTTGAGGTTCCTGTTTAAAAGTCTGGCCTATTTTCTTGTAGTGAATCAAAACTAAACAGTTTGGAAATGGTTACAAATTTGCCACAAAGCTGCCATTAGCTGCCCAAAAAACAGATAAGTGTGCTCTTTAAACATCCATTGAGAAGATCTGAATGTCCTCCTTTGGTCAAATTGTATTTCAGTTCTGCTTTCTAACCTTGCAACTGTTGCTACAAAAACTTCAAAGTTTTGAGTGAACCTTTTTAAACTGTTCCCCTGCACTGTAGTCACATTACTGCTGTATCATCTAAACTGGCCAGTAAGTGAAAGGCTTCAATAAAGAACTGTTTAATTGTCGGCTGGGCAATTTAAGAAATGCAGAATAGTGCAATAGCATGTCTTTATGGGGCTATCAGCAATTGAGGGTATCTTACAAATCACCACATACAGTAACTGCGCAACATGACTCATACGTCAGATAGTTTGATAACCCCTCATTTAAAGATGTCTTTCCTTGTATTATAGAGTCACTGTCTGATCTTATCTAATCAGATCTTATTCCAAAGGGATGGGTAAAGATGATTTTGGACATCAATGAGCAAAGTACTCTCAGCACAATTCATGCTTATCTTAGTCTTATCTTAGTCTTATCTTAGTTTTATCTTAGTCTATTGGTTGTGACAATCCCGCATTTTAATAATGACTGCATAATCTGCATTTATCACATTCAAATCACACCAGGGTCCTTCACACCACACCATCGCAAATAGAAGTTCTTGGTGTGAATGGACTGTCCTAGGAAAAAACCTTCATAGAATCTTTATACACAAATAGGTTCCTCAGACCTCAAAAAGGTTCTTTATGCTCACACATCTTGTCTACAAAGGACTAACAATAAATGTGACTCTTATATGGTATTATTCTAAAGACCCAGACCAAATTTGGCCTTGGAAAACTTTTCTCAAAGTCTTCCATACAACATGTACTTTGACATGAAGAGTTTTATGTAAATACTTCAATGTATATTCATTTCTTATAGATTTCCTGTAATTTAGTCACCTTGGCAACCCACTGTGCTATTCTTGATTATACCAGTGGTTCTCAGATCAGTCCTCTGGGACCCCCAGACAGTGCACATTTTTGCTCCAATCCAACTCATCACAACACATCGAGTGTAGGGAGGAAATGTGGTGGACCAGTTTGAGAACCACTGAATTAGACACATTGTATATGGTGTAAAAGGGTGGAAATTCATTTCAGTGTTAGATTTGAATGCATGAAAATGTTGCATTTGTGCTGTTTTTACATTGTTGCAATCAAAGGATTTATTTGACTTAAAGTGAAAGTGATCATACCACGAAATTCACCCTCTGCATTTAACCCATTCACCAAGAGAAGCAGGGGGAAGCCATGAACACGGCACCCGGGGAGCAGTGCGTGGGTACGGTACCTTGCTCAGGGTACCTCAGCTGTGCCTAGCGGTCTTGGGAATTGAACCTGGACTTTCTGATCGCAGGGCTAATGCCCTAACCACTAGCCCACCAGCTGCCCCTGACTTGAACAAAAGGCACTTTTAAGATGAACTGACTGAGCATTTAGTTTTTATGCATAGATACACAGATACTATGGAATATAGTCACGTCATCGGTTGGATTCTCTAGACACAGACACACAGTGCTGTGCTGTGAAGTGTTTCAGTGGTGGATTACCATTAACAGATTAATCTAGACTAGCTCTGGACTCAGTTTATGTGTAACAGACAGCCTTGTTGATTTTTCATTGTTACACTCTGAGTCTTGTCACGTTTCTCTGTGGTGTCTGCAAAATATGTTTGAACAGCCAGACTGAGACACACACCACACACACATGGACACACACACACTGTGTGAAAGCATAAGGTAGCTGATCGATGATTAACCACATACACGTTTGCAAATTAACCAGCCTGTGAATACAAAAAGAGTGAGAATTGTGACAAAGACACAGCTATTTGATTAGAATGAGTGATCTGTAGTTAAAAAAATAATATAAAATAAAATAGGGCAAACAGCAGAGGAATATATAGCATCAATGTGACATTTTTTGCTAATGTTTCATTTGAATGTGACCCATTTTCTCATCACAAGCAAGCATTACTCTGCACTGGGGCGATTAAAGCAAAGCAGACAGAGAAAGAGAGACAGAGAGAGCAAGAGAGCTAGACAGAGAGCTGTGCAGCTGCAGAAGGATGTGGGCTCTCCATACATGCTCAGTGCAGCACAGGCAATAAAATCATAGCAGTCAAAAACAGACTGCAAGGAAAGGTAACATCTACCAATATAACGGTCATATCTGGCCCTACAGAGCAAAGCCATCTGCCTTACTTTGGCTTCACAGAGCACTGCAGTGTTGTATGAGGCTTACCCAGTAAGACAGAGACGATGGTTGCTATGAGAACCCAGTTCCTCTTCAGAAAACCCTTCACATCCCTGCCTCTGCGCTCCTTCTTGCCCAGCATGTCCATGGTGGTAGTCCAGAGCAAGGCACAGGCGGCTAATAAAAAACACAAATGTCCAAACCCCCCCTCAAAAAACAGGGAAACAAAAGAGCAGTGAGGGAGCTGCTATGGATGCAGTGTCGCGGCTTTTATAAAAGAGATGCTGCTGTCAGGTCCAGAGGGGTGGGGGGTGGGAGGCAGGAGCTGCCTTTGACTGCTCAGTGAGCGTGAGGCTGAGTGAGTGCGAGTGTGTGCGAGTGTGTGTGCGTCTGATTCACTGTGAAGGAGGCAGCGACTCAGGATTTTCCACACTTCATGACCTTTGAGCCTTCCAGTGGGCAGTGCTCATTTCCCTGGAATGTGACTCTGTAGTGAGCATTTGTTATCATGCCTCCTTTTCAATTCATAGGTGGAGAATTTCTAATTAACTTTACATGCATATGACTGCATCACATGAACATGCTCCCATGGGCGATTCCCATTCCCATTATTATGAGATGATTAAGATGATGAAAACTGTGAACGTCCCTCTTGGTGCAAGAATCAAGCTGAGCGGCATGATGAGCAAGAACAATGGTGATTAATGAATTTTTAAAATTGCACATAATAAAGCACACCACAGGTTCTTCCACCCACGCTGCTGCAGAACAGAGGAAGAAAGGATGCTAAAGAGCCCTTCTCCTCCATTTTTCATGTGTTTTATTTTTTCTTCCCACTGAGGTCCACTTCTGATGTTTATGTGGGTTTATGCACCCAAAAGAGTCACAATTAATTTTTAAACGACCATTTTCCCACTTCTATTTATCCATTAAAATTTAACAGGCTCCTGCTGTCAATGTGCCTTTAAGAGCGATGTATGTAAATAACCTCTCTTCTGGTTTGGCTGCCCATCTCATTCAAAAAGCAGCCTGGGCTGAAACATTAATTATGACCACAGCATGAATGGGTGCAGATGAACTGGTGTAGGCTGAACAGACAGATACACTAA
>JBBPDB010000011.1:12048364-12076291 GCA_037974465.1 Brachypetersius altus
AAATGCAGAGGTTGAATTTCGTGCTGTTCACACTGTGTGCTGTGGTGTGTTCACGTATGACCGAATGATCACTTTCAAATACTTACCTTCTTTTCATGAATAAAAAATGCATTGTTTTAATTATATGGGCCTATTTTTAAAAGACAACACTAAACATTTTTTAAATAAATTTTAAAATATTTTTAAAATAAAATATTAAAATGTCATAACCAGCACATTCACAAACATCCACCTATTCCACCGATGACAGTCTAGCCCTGTCCATTCGTGCTAAAGTTATAAAGAGTGTATCACTACAAATTGAATTTTAAATGAATCAGAACAGAGGTCATTTACATGTATCAGTGTTAAATATATAATACCGAATACAGTTTGTTTACTTTTAAGGGATAAAAAAAAAAAGGTTTGAAAATGATCATGTAAAATGGATTATGATTGTTTTTGGTGCATACAACCACACAAAGATCCAAAGTTGATCTCAATGATAAATTCTGTTGCAGTCTCAAAGCAAATAGAAGTCATATTGTGAAGAACACTGCCCCCATCTGCACCGGATCATATAGTGCAGGCTTTAGCTCTGGTACAATATAATATCAAATCTGCATTCACTAAAAAGAAGGCCAGAATATCAACTGAATAACTACATAAAATATTAGTAGTTATTAGTTATTAAACTAATCTTAAATAGTACAAAGTACTGGAGTAATTAACATTAATATACATTGCATTGGGCATATTGTTTTGAACAGTATTTTTAAACATGATTGTTCAAAATTCAGCAAAACAATGAATTCATTTAGCAAAACAATGAATGGAAGTAAGTCTCGTCTTTATAAACAACCAGTCACACTGTATTGCTGAATACTGTTTATCTGGTCATTCTCCCACTAATTATAAACTTAAGTAGGTTGTTGTCTTGTAATGTCACATGTCCAAATTTTAGTTCAAGATATGGAATCTTTGCCAAAGGTTCTGACAGTAAATCAGACTGAAAAGTGCTATTGGCTAGAATGCAGGTCTGAGGATATTACTGTAAACCCATGAATTCCAGCACAATCTTAACTGTAGATCACCAATGCATTAAGTGTAAATTTGTACAGCCCTGATTAAAATTATTAGCACGCCTACATTATAAGTACATAATTTAGAATCTTCCAAAATAAATGCAAATTAACCAAATTAACCCTTTTGATAAGTTTTTCAAACAAAATAGAAAAACAAGACTACAAGACAAACAAGACTCATCTGTGCTTACTTTTCCGTGTTCCCATAACCTTGATGAATGATGGTTTTCCACGTTAAAGGGGCTACTTGTTTTCCATCTCTTTTTCACAATGGTGAATATAAAAGAGAGACTGAGAGACTCAACAATTAAAAACTTAACAATTTAAAAGGCTACAAAGCAGCCCCCTAGAATCTTCAAATCCCTGTTTCAACACTTCATAATCTTATCAAGAGGTTTCAGTCATAAAACTGTTAAGACACTTTCAGGGTGTGGTGTTAAGAAGAAATCAATGAAAGAAGTCTGTGAAAGCAGGTGCAAAAAGAAGAAAAATACACCATGCAAGATATCTAAAGAAATGATATGGAGCAGTCTGGAATGCTGGTTTCTGTCTGAATAATGCACAACACACTACATTAAGAAAGGCTCCACTATGGACAGAAATACAATAAAAGACAAAACTAATTTTTACAAAAACTTCCATAGATAGGCAACAGTGTTTCTGGCAAACTGTTTTATGGACAGATTAAACCGAAGTAGAG
This sequence comes from Brachypetersius altus, assembly GCA_037974465.1. Classification (NCBI taxonomy): domain Eukaryota; kingdom Metazoa; phylum Chordata; class Actinopteri; order Characiformes; family Alestidae; genus Brachypetersius; species Brachypetersius altus. The sequence goes on from JBBPDB010000011.1 coordinate 12,050,129, forward strand.
CTTTTTGGGAATGCTGCAGTTCAGTTTGTTTTTAGGCAACAAAATCAAGCCCATAAAGAAAAGAAGCTGTCTTGGGTAAAACATGGTGGAGGTTTTATCATGCTGTGTTGCTGCTTTCGCATTAGAGTCACTGGATATATCAAAGGAATGAGGAGTGAAATGTGTTACTTATTGTCAGAAAACTCGCTTTGGGTCTAGAGTCATTCAGAAATCACACATTCAGCAGCTCAGCATTGTTTCTAAAGGTTCTTCAAACAAATGTTAGTGTCCAGGGTGCTTTTTTGTTTGCATTATTTCACAATTGTGTGACTTTTTTTTCAGTAACCATGGTCATTTTAACAAAATGTTGTGAGCGATTGGTTTATTTGCATTTATTTCCGAAGCTTATATTCATAATTCAAGACTGCCAATAATTTTCAACAGTGCTGTATTTGTTTAAAGAATGGATATTGTTTTAAAAAGGCCTCTGATAAGTACTCAGTGCAATATTGCAATGCACGAAACACAAGGTAGGAATAAAGCTCTATATTGTTTTTTTACGTCAGTAAACAGCTAGGTGGACATCTTTCACCACTTCACATTATATAGTACACCGGATGGCCTTTGGGGGGTACCATTTCACAGTTCCAAAGAAATGCTGTCTTACAGGATTTAATGTAACGAAATGGTCCGTATCAGGTTGCAGAAATAACTCACATGATGTGTATAAAGTGAAATGCGAATGATGTGTGGATTGTCCGCATGTGTTACTCAATTCATGTGTTACTCAATTCATTGTCCTCAATTCAAAATGTAGAGAAAGAAGATCCATGTTAAACACCGAGCATCGAATTTTGTGAACACAGTTTGGGGAAAAAACTTTTCTATTCCAGCATGACTGTGTCCCAGTTCACAAAGAAATGCCCCTAAAGACATCGTTGGATGAACATGGTTCAGTGTGGAAGAACACACAAAGCCCTGACTACACCCCATCCAACACCTTCGGAATGAACCAGAATGGAGCTTGTGAGCCAGGCCTTCCTGTCCAAAATCAGTGCCTGACCCCAAAAATACTCTACAGAATGAACTGGCACAGAAACACACCAAAATCTCGTGGAAAGCTTTCTAAGAAGTATGCAAAGAGGCGCTGCAAAGGGGGACCAACTCCATACTAAAGTCTATGTATGCTAATGTGCAATGTCCTGCTGGTGTAATGATCAGGCGTCCCAATCCTTGTGTCCATAGAGTGTATATTAAAACACATTTATAAATTGCCTGTACTTATTTATTAGTCTTAAAGAGAGGGCGGCTGTGTCTAGCTCTCACATCGTGGCTGGGATCAAAGGGGCGTGGCGTAAGCTACGTCATATATTAACCCAATCGTTGAAAAGAGGCGGTGTTCTGTGTTCACCGTGAACCAATCAGAGACGAAGGGGCGGGGCTTCGACTCGGCTCGCTCCCTCGTCTCTGAAGTGAAGGAAGTGCTCAGTAGGACTGCTGTTTTCATGGCCGTGTGTGCTCGTCTCTACGGATAAAAATATTACATAATCGCAAACATCGGTGCAGGGTGGGGGTGCCAGGATTTTCGCACCGCCTGGCGAGCACTCTGGTCAGTCATCTGCATCTAGAGCCGAAGGGGAGCGGAGGGGAGTGGGTTAAGGTGGGCCTTGCCCGGATATCTGACAGCGCCTCCTGCCAAATCAGTCCAGCCAGCGATACCACCAGCTCAAACATCTCCACACCTTCACCTTAGGTCTCAGAACAGCACGAAGAGCAGAGGACCACAGGACTAAAGCCCCCTACACAAATGGGTAAGTGTTGCCACTTTTTTTTCCTGCAGATACAGAGATGTGTTTCACTGTTGGGCGTGATTTACCCAACACTCCCTGACTGCTGAGATCTGGATGCTGGTCTCTTCGGTGGAACCTCACCTCGGCGAGCCAGGCTTCATTCAGATCTACACTAGACTAGACTATACTACACTACATTAGACTAGACTATACTAGGCAACACTATACTAGATTATATTACACTATATTAGACTAAACAACTAAACAATATAGTTGATTAGACTACATTGTACTAACTTCACTATTTTTGACAACACGACTAGGCTGACTAGAATACACTACACTGGACTACACTACAGTATACTAGACTACTAGATTAGACTACACTACACTATACTACACTGTAGTAGACAACACTATGCTACACTAGAACACACTAGACTATAGTACACTATACTTGATTAGACTACATTATAGGAAATTACACTATGCTAGATTATACACATTAGACTACACTACACTTTACTAGACTACACTAGACTAGTCTAGACTGTACTACACTAGACTATGGTACACTACATTATAGTGGACTAGATTGCTCTAAATTAGACAAGAAAACACTACACTAAGACAGACAATATACTAGATTGGACTATACTATTTTAGACTAGACTACAATATGTTAGACTTAAGTATACTAGACTACACCACATTATACTAGACAACACTATAATTTATTAGACTATACCATGTTAGACAACTCGACACTAGACTATACTATACTAGGCTAGACTACATTACATGAGACTAGACTTCCTTACACTGTACTACACAATACTGGACTACATCACACTATACTAGACTGGTGTATGAATGAACGTGCTGCTGGTAGTAGGGTGCAATATTTTGACACTGTTTTAGGGTGTACTTTACTCTTTAGTAAGGTGGTTGGCTGTTATGTAGACAGCCCTGTTCTGGTCCAGGGTCTCCCTCTGCAGGGATGTCCGTTACTGTGGCAGAAGGAAGAGGAGGAAGGGAAAAAGCAGAAGCTGACTGTTATGGTGTTCATATTTGGCCTCACGGTGCACACTGTACTGAAGTGAGTGAGTCCACGGGCACCATGTCCCTGGTGGGCTCTGATGTAACGACAGGTTTACGAGTGAAAACACACTGTCAGGAGCTTGGTCCTGGGGTAGAAATGCTGCTAAATGAAAGCAGCTAACATGCTAACGTAAATTCTCCCCACGGAGCGGTTAAAAACACACACCAGCGTGACCAGCATGACCAGTGTGTTTTCTGAAACCAGTCTGGACTGGACCCTAGTGGGTAAAAAAAAGAGCATGGTTGTGGATATCTATATTTAGAAGTGTAGGACCTGCAGGCATCTTCCAGTTTGTGCTCTATCGTGTTTTTCTCCTTAAGATGTTGCCTGATTTAACGATAACTGACAGGGATTCGACAGGAGAGACTTTTAAATACTCTCTCCAACAGCACAGCGTCATTTTGCTCAGGATGTGAAAATGAGCATAATATCAGAGTAATGTGTGGTGAGTGTGCAGAAAAGAGGCATCACTCATCCACGCCCTGCACACACACACACCCATATGGTCAAGGATGGATGGATCAGGGTTTTTTTTTTACAGCAACTCTGGTTATGAAACCAATAAAAAGCTTAGATGTTCTCCTTTTCTCCCATTAAAACACAGCAGGCAGTGCCTCTTTCCTCCCTCTCTAACACATCTCACATTTACAGTATTTGGACAAAAGTGTTGGGACGCCTGACCATTATACTAGCAAGGACTTTTTAACAACATTACAGCTTCCCCTGTTGTCTGGAGGCTTTTCACGTGATTTTGGAGTGTTTCTGTGGGCATTTTGTGTCCATTTATTCTGTAGAGCATTAAAGAGGTGAGCATTTATGTGAAGTTGGACGAGAAGATCTGGCTCACACTCTCAAGTTCATACTAAAAACGTTGGATAAACTTGAGGTCAGGGCTCTGTGCGGGCCAGTCAAGTTCTTCCTCTCCAAACTCATCCAACCATTTCTCTATGGAGCTTGCTTTGTGCGCAAACACTGTCCATAAAATTGGAAGCATGGTGTTGTCCAAAATGTCTTGGTATGCTGAAGCATTAAGATGGGGGTCTAGCCCAAAGCCTGAAAAACAGGCATGTCCCAATACTTGTGTCCATATAGTCTAGCTTACACACACACACACACACACACACACACACACACAGCCAGAAGCCTTTTGGTTGATTTCCTCTCAGGGTGATGCTCTGTTCTTAAATCTCTGTGATTATTAGACTTGGCACAGGGGTCCAGGTGTTCTGTCACTGCCTGACAGTGTGTCACTTGTTGTTTAAGGGAAAAGGCAAAGTCTCTAGGTGACATCTATGATTTGGAGGGCATAATCTTTTTCTTGTTTAAGGGTCAGTCCAGGCTAGGATTTTTGTGCATGACGTACGTGTTAGAGACTCCTCAGTTAAGGGCAGGATGTTATGAAGCTGGACTGTACGAATCGGGTAATATATATTGATTACATTGCTGCATATATGGCGACTGACAATTGCTTTGCAGTATATTAAGAATGCACTGGTGAATCTGTGATCAGTAATAATTTAATGTGGTTGGATTACATGAATGAATCAACATACCCTTAGAAACATGCTGAACTGTGATTGGTCAGAATCTTTCTATCATGCATGTTTGAGGTTCCAGAAACGTGACTGGTTGTTGGTTATTTGCATATTATAGCATTCTGTAATTACAGTATTGCAGAGTCAGTATTGCCATAAAGATGAACGAGTAATGGATTGTGCAGCCTTATTTTGAAAGAAAAAAAAATAGTGCCACCAGGAAATGGGCCCTACTGTCACGTGTCTGATGTCTCAAAACCAGCCTCAAACACTTTGCTTTTGGCAACTGTGTCACATTAATCCCCAATGAATAGTCCACCAGCTGTTGCCTGTTCTTGGATTGCCACCATATCTTCAGCACAAGCTGTGTTTGTGTTCACTCTTTGAAATGCAGCAAACCTTCCCACATATTTCTGCTGTGGCTGAGCTTGAGCACAAGCAGTTTTATGCTGGTATGGAAGAACCTCCTGCCAGCTTGTCTGGCACAGCTGAGTATACACTAATTGTTAAATGAATGTGACTCGTTTCATATCATTGTTTCTCCAGGCCTTGATAGAACATACTTACAAACTAAAGGTAGCTGAATTACTATTGTCTGTGGTAGAAGTTCATTTGATGCTGTTGGGCAGTGGATCAGTTTTATTTTTCCAGTTTATTACAACATTATGCCTGGCTATTGTTGACATGAGGGAATGTAGACTTCCAGCTAAGTCTGAAGGGGTTCTATTTGATCATCTTGGATCATATACTGAAGTTTACATGAAGTTTGGATAATCTAGCGAGGGTTACCCATTATTCACCTTACTAATGGTAGCCACTTGGAAGTTAAACGCTTATGGCCTGTCATTTTCATGAGCAGTTTTACTGCTATTTTTTGTCATTTTCTTTTCTTTTGAACAGGGTGGAGGTAAAGGTATTCCCTTGCAGGAACTTTTTAATGCTCCGATTTCTTTGTCTCCTTAGAATTGTGCATCTTTGAATATTTTGAAAAGTGCTTTATACATTAAATGTATTATTATTATTATTATTATTATTATTATTATTATTATTATTATTACTATTATTAATCTAGTCAAGTTTCAGTTAACTAAAAGTCAAAGCATTTTATTCAATTAAAGTATTTTAGTCTCTTTTTTTTAGTAATGCAATATAGTAAAATAGACAAAATCAAAATTTTCTTTTAGTCACAACTATATCACAGTACAAACAAGGTTATCTTATTGTTATATTATTGTTATCTTATAGACTCAAGAATACTGTACATCCATTCCAGACACTATATGGCCAATGCGTCCCAATACTTTTGTACACTCTAAGCATGTAGCGCCATTCAACAGCAAGGTCTCTAGTCTCATTTTAGTCAGTGAAAACTAAGAGGCGTTTTAGCATAGTTTTTATTTTGTAAACCACATTTAGTCTCGTTCTTATTTGTCAACAATATTACATGATATATTTCATTATAGTTATCGCCACATGACCAGCATTTAAGTTGAGTTTCATCTCATTTTTGTCACTTGATAAATGTCTGCCGACGACGGTATTTTGTCATAGTTTTCATTGAGAAAGCGACACCAGCCGAGGGTCAGTGTAACATTTTGCGGCACTAGGTTGTTTCCTGGTTGAGTTATGGGACTTTTCATGTAAACACTGGGTCTCCAGGTAGCCGGGGGAGGGGCTGCCCGCTGCAGTGCCTGTTGAAAATTGCAGATTTCTGTGAACCTACAGATGCAAAACTGGTATTTAAGTATTGATACCAGTACCATATCATATCGAACTAGATACTAAAATTTAGTATTAATTAGTATCTGAGAATGGATTTTTTTGACAACCCTAGTTGTAAGTGAATAAAATTGCCTGTTTGCTGTCCTGAAAATGTGTTCTCCAGAGTGCTAGGGCCCTCACCAATACCACTGGTTCCAAACTTGTAATTGTAATCTTATGCAATTTCACGGATTTTTTTTCGCCTTTTCAGATTAAAGCATTTAATGTAGTGCGTGAACATAGAAAGGTTCAAAACATTCAGTTCACTCCCCAGTCCTTATATTTCTTGTATAGAAACCAACCTGCACAAACAGACAACTGTAATTTGGCTGTTTTCTGTGATGTCATTAAAAGCAGCGCATAAATATTTGTAATTCAGTCTGATACAGTTCATCCCCACTCATTCACACTGGAGTTCGGAAACTATGCGTTAGCCTAATTTTTCCAAAACCAGATCAGGAGGTAATGTGGAGACACTATTGGCAAACACTACACTGAAGGTGTTTTTAAGCCTGTTCAAATGAAGTGCTGTATTTATTTATGCGCTCTCCTTTAGACTTTAGAATCTCTTCTGAAATGTCTGTTTGCTTCTTATTAGTGAAAATGTAGCCCAGTGATTCTTTCTGTGATTCACAGCTGTGTGTGCTAGTGGCCATTTATTTTAATCAGAAAGCTTTAGAAGAATCCATTTTTGCAATGTGCTCTCTGTCATTATTTATTTGCAGAGAGTCGCCTCCCTACCGTACAGCTGTGCTCAAATCATTCTTTGTTTATCTGTTTATTATCGAGTCAGGATTAGTCTTGCAAGCTCCTTGTGAGCCTGATATTGCTTTTGTAGCTCTCAGTGGTTTCAGAGGTGGAGCCTTTTTGAATGCTCTGCTGAGAGCAACTGATGTCCTTAGCTGTGAGACCATTGGTGGAGGCTGCTGTAATGGGTTCTGCTTTCCTTTTACTTGCAGTGACCATCTCTACTGTGATAAGTCTTCAGCAGCAGCTCCATTTAAATGATTTGATTGGCCTCCCTTGTGACCTTGTGACACCAGTAGAGACACCCACACCCTATGCCCATTGGAAAAGTAAAAGCTTACTAAAAGCATTAATCATCTCCTCAGCGCACCCAGTGGGCCCTTGATGAGTTGGTCTGATTGTTCCGATAACTGCTTTTCAGTGCTGCTGATGGGCCTACAACTATAAAATATTTTAACATCAATACCAATTCTGATACCAGTTCTTGAATGATAACATATTTCTGATTCCTTTAACATCTTTTGATTAATTACAAACTGAGAGTGGGAGTGGCTCAGAGCCGAAAAAAACTGCGGACTAATTAGGAGGCACTGACACTTTTGATTTTGGTACAAGGCGGCCTATTGGCTTATGGGTGATAGAACTGGCTACTGAAGTAACTGAATGGAGAACGTCTTACTCAGTACTCTGGTTTGGTTAAATTGGTGAATTTCAGTACCCACCCCTACCTCCAACTCTTCTGAAAATAAATTTTTTGAAGCTGTCTTTTACGGCATTATGGTTATAGTGTCGCAGGTCACTGTATCCACCAATTGGACTGTGACTGAATGTGTTTCTTGAAATTCTGAGCTTAATCAAACAGATGTAAATGTGTTTTAAATTCTCTTCTTTCTTGAATTGTGTTTTCCCAGCTGATAACCTAAGTGAAGCCCTGAAGACGCTGAAGCTCTCCTCGGCAGACAGCGCGTCAGACAGTGTGGAGAGCTGCCTGGACTGCCTGCTCAAAGCCTTGGCTCACAACAGTAAGGATGGCTGTCTCCTGTAGTACTGCACTTCACTTTATTTAATATATTGAAAAATGAGAACTAACAAAGGGGAAGCTGCTGTTTGTGGTTCAGTGTTCAAAATATTCATACAAATATTCACATTAAGACAAAAACCCGGCTTTGAGGCTGAAACTTTGCCACAGTTGCTACGTTGACTGTAATAAAACCTTAACTAATAGTTGCTGAGTAATAAGACACCGATAACTCTTAACCGAAGCACATTTTAAGATACACTAGGCTGAAAAATCAAAAACCCAAAGTATTTGATTTGTCATTTTAGGCATTCTCTTGAATTAACATACGAAACATAAAACGTATTTGCTACAATTCTGATCACACCTATTTTGACAATTAACTTTGATTACAATTACATTGATTACAAATTGCTTGCTACTGGGCCTCGCAGAAGCTGCTCAGGCAAAACTTAATTATTTGTTTAGTGTTAAAATTTGACACGTGGAGAACTATTTATTCTTCTTTTCTGCCAGCATTTTCTTCCTTTCTTGTAGAAATAAGACATGAAGAAATGTTTTAATATTGTTTTAATGTTTCAAATTTTTTGCACAATTTTTCTCTTATTTTACTATCAGATAAAACTGCAAGATGTTCATAATGATATGCACACATAATAACTTCAACAATTATGATTTTGGTTGTCTTGCATCTTGCAGATATTAATGACAAGACTCTACAGACATTCAGACAATCTGATATTCGGTTAAAATAAACAATTCTTACATGATAAACACAGTATCAGTTAAAAATATCACCTTGCTTTCTGAAACAAATGTGTGATGTGTTTCTCTGTTCCTGGTCCACACTGATCCTGGTATCTTGGTCTTTGTCTTTGTGGTCTGCAATGTGATGCAACTTCTCAAACCTGTCCAATAGATGCCTCGCATGCAGCCCACTCTATCAATATGAGCAGCCCTGCCTTGTAACGCGTGTGCTGTTTTGATGAATGTAATGGTTGACCGCTCGAGGCATTTCATTTATGTGCAGATCTTTCTGTGGCCTGAGAGGTGCTGCGGTAGTGATGCTCAGGACAGTCATGAATTATTATGGAGCTTGTGCAGTGTGCTGGGGGAGCTAGTTCTTTTAGCTTTTGCCTGCTAGCCGCTCCCACTCACACACATGGCACACGCCTGAAAATCAGCTGTTATAGATTTTAAAGAGTGTTTGCCTTAAGATCCAATGCTACCTTGTTGTATCTCACCGCTGCCCCCACACAGATTCAGCCTCAGCCTGAATCACTTATAAATATATAATATGAATGTATACTGTTGACACTGAATTGGTGAGATAGTTGTTGATGGAATAGATTTTTTTCACAGTTTAGTCAGCATAATTGTGTGAATGCATGTAAAATTAATGTTCATATGATTAAAATGCTGATCTCATTGTACACTTGCCGAATCCTGTGAAATTTAATTAATTTTAAGTGAATTGTTTCTTATGTCAAATGAAGTGTAAAGTGACTGAACAGTTCTTCATTTGTACGGTTATTTTTGTTGAAAGCATGCCGTTGTGTGTTGTGAATGGATCAGTCAGATCAAATGAATGATTATAACTTTTAAAAGTAATTAGTTGGTTTGTTTAAAGCTTATTTTTTGCTTGATAAAACTACTGTAGTTTCTGCATGCTGTTTATTCTTTGTTGTTCTCTCTTCGCAGATGTGGAAGCCAGTGAAAAGATCCGGGAGATTGGTGTTCTTCCCATGATGCCTTCTTTACTGGCCACACAGAATTCCTGTACATCCAAAGTAGCCAACATCATAGCGGAAGTAGCCAAAAATGGTGAGCTATTGGTCAGTTTTCATTGAAGTTTTCATTTCATCTGTCTCCTGTTCTATTTTAATAATCCTTACCTACCAGTTAATCATTCAAATGGCCATCAGGATCTCACCTTTTTGGGTAGGTGCTTTGTAGTAATGAAGTGTGTTCTTGGCTGATGGAATTAGTCTTAGCAGTTTTAGGTTTCGGCCTAGATTCAGTAATATCCCGCAGACCTGATGATTTACATTTACATTTACGGCATTTATCAGATGCTTTTATCCAAAGCGACTTCCATTCCCCATGGGGATGAATAAAGTATCTATCTGTCTATCTGTCTATCTATCTATCTATTCCTTAACTACAGGGGACAGTCTCCCTGGAGCAACTAGGGGTTAACAACTATTTCACAATAAGATAACCTATCAAACAAGGTTATCTTATTATTATATTATTGTTATCTTATAGACTCAAGAATACTGTACATCCATTCCAGACACTATATGGGCAATGCGTCCCAATACTTTTGTACACTCTAAGCATGTAGCGCCGTTCAACAGCAAGGTTGAGCATCCCAATACTTTTGTCTCCTCTCCCTCTTCTCCTATCATAGAAGAGACGTTTTAGCATAGTTTTTATTTTGTAAACCACATTTAGCCTCGATCTTATTTGTCAACAATTTTACATGATATATTTCATTATAGTCTCCCTGGAGCAACTAGGGGTTAAGGGTCTTGCTCAGGGACCCAGTGGTGGTGCTGAAGGTAGGATTCAAACCCATGACCTCTTGGTCCAGAGGCAAGTATCCTACCACTAGTCCACCACCAATTTGGCCTAGATGACAAATTTTAGGTTCTGGCCTCAGGATTTTTTTGGGGCAATTGTAAAGAACAGCAGCGAAGCCTCAGTTTTTGATCAGAGCTGGGATAAGTGCGAAGGTCGCAAAATTTTAGATGCGTCTATTCTTTTTCATAGCTGTGTCATACCATCCAGCCCACAGTGTATTATTTTCTGTTTTGTTTTTGCCAACTCCACAATGCTGGCCCTCCTAGTCTGACAACAGATGGAGCTTGCCTGACTAACAGACGGAACGATATGAAGTATTATGTCCCCTCCCTCTGCTTCTCTGGCAGTACCATCCGTATCTGAACCATTTACTACTTTAAGTGCAGCGTGGGGAATATCTCAGCCTCAGAAGAAAGATAAAAATGTATCGGATATTGAGCTATTATTTAATTTGTCATCTTCACTAATATGTAATATGCCATTGTAACATAAATGTAGAAAAGGTACTGTGTTGTATGGGCTTATTAAGTGGTGACTGAATAAAAAATAGTGGCGTTTAAGAAAATATCTGTCTAAAAATATTCCTTGGAAGACTTAATATGCAGGCCCTTGCTCCCCAAAGTGCAGACACAGCCATGCTGTTCATGACAGCTTGGCAGGCAGACTAGACTGTTAGACTGTTCTTTTTTTGAAGTTAAATGCTGCCTCCTTTTGTTGAGTAATTCTAAGCATTTTGAAGCAAGCTTCATACTTAGGGCTTCTGAAAGTGTTTAGACTTCAGGACAGTTTCATGATCAAATCAGTTCCATGTACATTGTCAGTGATTTTACACACAAACAGAAGATATCTGTCAGAAGATAGCACATAGTGCATGTGTGATATATGCAGTTAATTGCATTAAATGGCATAATTAACATAATGTAGTTAATATTAACCCTCTGCAAGGAGTGCATTATCTCAAATTGTCTACACCTTGGCTAATATCAACCCTATCCATATTTTTTTGCATTGTGATGTACTGTAAGATGACCAAAATGTAGAGATTTTTGATGAGATTTTTTATTATTTTATTTGAGCCAATCGGTGTTGTGAATTTCATGGCTTCACATGTCACCACACTTTGTGATTCATGCTTTTTAAATAATCTGCCAATTGTTCACTTGTTTATTTATTCATTTTCATTGACCCCAGTGGTGTGGGTAGGATTTTTAAAAAGACTAGTAAGCATTGGCAATCAGTCATCGGTGAGTTGGGCTTGAACAGTGTCAGAATCAGCTGTAATTTATTTATTTTTTTTCACCCCTAATTCTGCCACATATCTAAGTTGAGAGAATAATCGCTGACTCTCATCTTGGCATTCACCCTCCTGCATAGCTCCATGTTCTGTTACCTCATTCTTCTTCACTTGTGCAGAGTGTGTCTGTTCAGTGCTTTTAGGCTAATTACACAAGCACTTCTTTAGTCCATACTTAAGGAGGCCTGCAAGAGGAGAGGTTAGGAGTGAATGGAGTTTGTGAAAGATAAAATGGTTTAAAATAATGAATTGGCTTTTAGCAGCTTGCAGGGCAGCTAATGACGATAGCCTGCTGGTGTGCCAGGGCTTTGGCAGCTTCCTGCTGGCATGTGGCGAGCAGCATTCCGCTGGGAACATCTGTGCCCCGTCCATTTGCGGCTTTAGCACTTTGGGGATCTTGCTCTTTGTAGGGAAGGGGGACTTTTTTAAAGGTGATTTAATTGATGTCCCTTTTCAAACTGTCCTTGAAATCTGACCAACAAATAAAACAAACCTCTATTGAATGAATAAGGATGCACCAGATCTGTCCTCCATTGGCTTTAGCTCGTCGACCAGCTGTAGTTCCAATTGATCCGCTTTGTCAGCATCTCTAGGTTTTAAGCTTGCTTTTAACACCTCTTTTTCGAAGCTTTCGGGAGTGGCTTCCCTCATTATATTCAGCTGCTGCTGTGATTTTGACAAGAACATGGTCAGCAACTGGCAGCAGCATAGTTGTAGTTAATTAGCAGACTGTTTCAGGTTCGCATGTTGGGTTTATACTGGAAGTTTTGTTTGTGTTCTAATGGTTTTAACACCTGAGTTAGCATTGTTATGACCAATATATTATTATATAATAATATATTATTTGATTAGAATATATTAAATGTGGGCAGTTTCTCAATTTATTCAAATTTACAGTTCAGGATGATGTGTTTTTATGAAAATAGATTTTATTACTTATTTTACATGCGAGCGCCAAGTGGAATTGCAATGCACCGTTCACTATTGCACTATTATTGCACTATTGCACTAGTGCACTATTGCAATGCACCGTTCAACACAGGTAAATTAGCGCAGTGCACCCAAACACTGTAGCAGGGTTTGTGCCCAAGAATGGTCTTGCTACATCTGTAATATGGAATTGGTTCGGTTTTGTGCCAAGTCCTGTGTCCAACAGCTTAAGCAGCGCAGCCACTCTCTGCAGTTAGGGCTCCAGGATTATTTATTTTGCGACTATTTTTTTCATTTCAGTCACCAATGGTGATCGTCTCTCATAACAAAGAGGAATTAAAACTCATCATACGCTCAACCCGAGTCTACCTCTCGTACTACACTGTCACATGACTAGCTATGGGAATTCTGGCTGTTTTTAATGAGTCTGATCATTTGGATCAGATAAAAAAAAAAAAAAAAGATTCAGCTCTTTTGGCTCTTAAACACACAGGAAGATGCTGCATTCCCTGTGTTCCCAGTTCACACAATATGGCAGCGCATGGCCAAAGCGGCATGTAAAGTAATACAGGTAGACGTGGTTTTCTAATGCAAATATAATGTGATTAAAAAATACAAATACATTTTATTGTCCGTGGTTAGTCTAGTAATATTCTATGCCTGTGCCCAAATTTAGTCCAAAAAAGGACTCTTTCATGACCGACAGCAGTGCCGACAGATTGAGTTACTTAAAAAAAGATTAAGTACATGAGAAACATATAGTTTTACTGTTTTAAAAATGTGTATTTATATCACATTTGACAGATATTATGGCTCCAAAATTTTTTGTTGCTCCCAATTATTTTTTCCGGAACCCTGTGCTGTGGAAAAGCCAGGATTCATTAGCATGCTCATAGTTTTAGACCCAAAGAACTTTTAGTAAAAAAAAAGTTAAAACTTGTTTTTTTTTTGTCATCCGAGGAGGGAAGGGAAAAATCGCCCAGCTCTGGAATACATATTTTACTTGCTTATTGAAAAGCACAGTGCAGTCAAAGTACAGCATATCCAGTGTCATTTCTGCCATCCACTTGAGACAAAGGATGCCACATTTTCTCAAAGATTGCAGGATTGTCCTTTAAAATGTACTGTATTCTCTTCAAATGTAGTGTGTTTGTCAGTTCTACCAGCCATATTTTAACAAGAGGTATTTTCCATAAGCTAGGAATAACCTTTTTTGCTATTATGAATGCATTGGCCAGAAAAGTTAACTGAACTACTTTGCCTTCCTCAAACAGGTTCTTATATTGATTAATACTGGATCTGAGTTTCATAATTTCAGACAATATTTAAAAATCCAGTGTCCAATGGCCCAGTATCATCTGATTTGAAATATAAGCTGTGTAGTTGGACCATTGATCTACATTTATTTTGAATGGGTGGAAGTCTCCTAAACATCTAATGGCAGTGGAGCACAATTTTCTTCCCAAGCCTTTTTTATTACCACAGTCAGTGGCAGATTGAAGCACAATAAAGGAATGAGATATGTTATGTTGGGAGAAGGTCCTGCCCGGGAAGTGGAGAAGAGGGAGGCCTAGTAGGAGGTTTATGGATGTGGTGAGGGAGGATATGCAGGCAGTTGGTGTGAGAGAGGAAGATGCAGAAGATAGAAGGAAATGGAGATGGCTGATTCGCTGTGGCGACTAATGAAATGGGAGTGGCTGAAAGTAGAGGACGATTATATAGATTATATATATATATACTGTAACACCCCGCTTTTTTGAGGGTTACATTCCTGGAGCACCCGCATATAGTGAATTTTAGTTTTTTATTACTGTTAAACAAATGTATTACTGTATTTACCTTCTTGTACCAAAGAAACGCCCATGCATTAATTACAGTACAATCTATATATGGGTTATATCTGTATTTTACATTCTAGCACTCGAGACTCTCCACCGCGGAAATTCTGGACTGCTGCTGCGTCAAAGGTCAGCAGCCAATCAGCAGCAAGGAAATAAATAGCGTTCTCAGATTGGCTACTTTTAAACATCCCGCCTCTGAGTACTGAGAGGAATACGTCAAAAGTCAGCACCCAGTCAGCAGCAAGGAAATTAATAGCGTTCTCGGATTGGCTACTTTCAAACCTCCCGTCTCTGAGTACAGCGGTATTTCCCAACATCCCAAGATGAGCTTTCTTTGTGTTTCTCTCCAAAGTACTAAAACATTTATAGTTATTTTTATGTGGAAATGTAGCTGAATTTACATTAATAGTTATGTTTCAAAATTAGTAAATTAAAGTTTGCTTAATAATTTCTTAATGCCAATAATTAAATGTTGTGAAAATGTATATATTGCCAAGACAAAAACTGTGACCTCCGGGCCTTGCCCGCCACGCCCCCTCGTCCTTGTGCAGGTTTATGTCGGGGCATGCAAGCACGAGGATGAGGGGTGTGAACCAGGCTCGAGTGTGGGGGATATCCGCAGTTTCCGCGCTAGTGTGGGGTTTCAGCGAATTATTATCGGTTCAGAAAAAATCCGCGTTGGACTGAAACTGCAACTGCTGATCAATAACTTTTGTTTTGTAGGACAATGATTACAATAAATATTTACCTTCTAATTCAGTTAATCTAACATTCAAAGCCCTGCTTTAAGTCAAGGCTGGTTGTTAGTGTGCATGTAGGTTAATTTAAATGACCTCTTGTCTCTTTTCCCAGAGTTTATGCGGAGTCCATGTGTGGAGGCGGGGCTTATACCCCCTCTGGTTCAGCTGCTCAACTGCAAGGAACAGGAAGTTCTGCTTCAGACGGGTCGGGCCTTGGGCAACATCTGCTACGACAGTCGTAAGTACCTTTCACCAGCCCCCACCTCAATCACACCTACTCCTAGCCTGTCTGAGAGGAGCCATTTCAGAGCCTGCAGGGAAACAATAAAGAGGATTAGCAGAGAAATGATTCAGAGTCACAGCAGTGTCTGTTTGATAAAATGGAGAACGAAGCAGGTGCCATGGCCTTTTTGTGACTCATTTCGGTTTGTCTTTTTGGAGCACAGCAAATAACTCCATCTCACCCACTCACTTACCTTGGCTTAATTGCTTTGTTACTATGGAGTATCTAATGGATTTGATTTGATATGTGAATTCAAGGTGCAGAAACAATATCAGCCAATCATTTTTGCTTGGATAGAGGTCTGATTGCTCTTTTTTTTAAACTAATTGGCAGCATTCCATGCACGCTAATTAGACTTTTGCTTTCATGGTAAATTGCTGTGATATGTTTAGTTGAGGCCTTCTTATAAGATGCAAGGCACTTCACTGCCTCCTTGACTCCATTGCTAGGGCTTTGGAAAGTAGGAAAGGAATGGTATATGAATTTGACCAGAGTGGGTAGAAAGTGAGAAGTGACTTTATTGGCTGACGTGGAGTATCAGTAATATCTTAGCCACTGGTGAGAAGGATAGACAACATGAATATTTTCTAGTTCTGCACCAGCAAGTTCTGAAAAAGCCATTTTGATGGTATATTAATGGGTTAATGCTGAGTCTGGTGTATTGGCTCTAGTCTTTTGAACATTAGCTAGACAGTCAGTAATGTTGACCAAGTGCTCATAATAAGCTTAAAGGTCAAAACTAATGTCTAACCATCAACATTGGATGCTTATTAAAAACATATACTGGAATGATTTGTCAAAAAATCTATTTTTTTTTATTCACTCCAGATCTCAACTCCTTATCTTAATGTGGCAGAGACTTGTTGGTGTGGTTTAGGACACTGTATGACTTTCTGTGAGCTGTAAAAATGAACAGAATTCCACTGTGTAGCTGAAAGCTGTGAGCAGCCTTTTTAGACAGGTGTTAAACAGGTGTTGCTCAGAAAGATTCCTCTAAATAGAAGCAACAGAAAATGTGAACATAATCCAGCGTCTGTATGTCTGCATGATATGTGTGCGTGCCATGGGGAGTCCGATTACAGCACTTTCTGTCTAAAATGGCAGTTGGCTCCACAGATTTTGGTGTCTATTGGCTCCTAGTGTAAATTAGGCACTTGCCCTTACTCATAAACTAAATAATGAAGAGAACATATCTGTCATTTTCACTGATGATGCTCTTAAACTTGGTCCAAATAACATCCACAGTAGGACCATTTATGTGGTGAAGAGAGGCTCCTGTCCTGCCTCTCTGTCAGAAGTAGATAGCCAGTATTCCGCTTTGTGGAGAGCTGAGTGATGGAGCAGCTGAACTGGAGCCCAGCTGAGAATGACCCTGGACTTGGGCCAACACGTGTCATCGCAGTGTCAGACAGACAAGTCCTGAAAACACCAGCTGAGATTAATCTCTGTCCGTGGCTAAGAGTGTTGAATATCTTTAACCAGAAAATATATGTGGATGCCCTTGGATGTTGTATAGCCTTCTTATGAGTATTACAGAAACTGGCCTTCAGTGTGGTTTGAATAGATATTTCAAAGAGTGTTTGGAGTAGGGCATCAAGACTTTCTCTGAAGCGGAAGACTGACAGGACTAATGCTTGCTCTTTGGAACACAACCAAAAAGGCTGACTATGAAAGCCTTCTCGATCTTTCCCTTTCTTCATGATTTGTGAGCTGTGTTTGAGTGAGGATTGTGGGTAGTGGGCAGCTGCCCTAGACTCTGTGTGGGCATGGGTGAGTGAGACCTGGAGCTTTGTTCATGCCAAATGGAATGACTCATGGCTCACACACCGCTACATCTATAAAGGAGAGAGATTTATAGAGTGCTGAGTTAGAATGTACTCTACTTCAATAGACGTAGATGAAGCATTTGGAATAAATCTGCTCTGACCATATGGCTAACTGTAGAAATGTAATATGTGATATTATTCTAAATTTCAGAAGCCAGAATAATCTCGCCAAGGGAAAACATATTCTCCCATACAGGTCGGTACTAGAGTATGAGTCGTAGTCAAAAAGTGTAAAACAGCCTGTTTTGCGGCCCCTAATGAAATATGAGAAGCAGACTATGAGAACAGTCATATGTTTATTGACTTGTTTTCACTGTTCACACCTCTATACAGCTACCTAATATTAGCTGTGTGAGCAACTGATTATATCAATCTTCTGTTAAAATCGTAAAAGGGAGTATTTTTCCCTTTTCCTGCCTATTTAGACCAGAAATCGTCACCACTGGAGTAATGCTCATTTTAGCCTGTCTATTGCATTTCAGTGTTAGCAACAAAGCAAAAAACTGCACTTTATCACTTGCTTATTGTCTTTAATATATCCCTGTATGTTTGGATATGTGAGCCACATAATTAGGTCCGCCTGTATCTACACTTGTCTATTTTATTAAATGAAGGTGCACTTTGTAGTTCACAGTAACAGGCTGTAGTCCATCTGTTTCATGTCCATCTGTGGTCTGGACCCCACAGGACCACCAGTGAGCCAGATTTATATGAGTGGTGGATCGTTCTCAGCAGAGGAGTGACCTTGACATTGCGGTGTGTATGTATTGCACATAGTGCATCACATGTAGTGTGGCTGGAGTTTTTAAACATTATCTCCACTGTATGAGGGCCGTTCAAATAGTTTCTGCGGTGAAGGCTGGAGGAGCAGTAATTGAGCATGTCTGAGTGTTTAGTGCCATCTGAATTCCATCTTTTTGGTCTGCTCAAAGGAGCTTCTTGTGATGATGATGATGATGATGTGAAAGCAGTGGTGTATCAGCGGCTTGAGGTAGTGGGCCATCATCCAAGAGGAGATGTCAGCCAGACAGTCTGAGATGCGGGTCGAGACCTGGTCATCACTGGAGGGAAAGACAGAATAAGTTGATTGGCGTCTGCATAAAGGTGGTAGGAAAAGGCATGTGAGGCTATTACAACCCCAAGAGAACCAGTATATAGAGAAAAGAGAAGCGGCCCTGCGGAACACCAGTGGACAATCTTCGCTGGGTAGACTGGAAGCCATGCCATGCTACCTGGTAACTCCAATCATCAGGGTAGGGAGCAAACCATTGCCAGACTTTGCCTAAAACCCCAAGGCTGGAGAGAGTAGCCAAGAGGATCTGATGTTTAACCGTTACAAAGGCTGCAGAAAGGTTAAGACGAATCAGGGCAGAAGACAGGTTGGCTGATCTAACAGCATGAAGTTCTTCTGAGATGGCTAGTAGTGCTGTTTCAGTGGAGTGCGCAGCCTTGAACTCGGACTGGTGAGGGTCCTGAGGCCTGTTTTGAGAAAGAAAGGCGTTGAGCTGGAAATAAACAGCATGTTCCAGGACTTTGGAAAGCAAGGAGAGAAGAGATACTGGTCTGTAGTTGTTGATATCTGAGAAGTCCAGTGATGGTTTCTTCAGAATTGGTATGACCACTGCAGACCTGAAAGCAGATGGGACGTGTTGTTTAGGAGCCATTGATGATGGAGGCGATGTGTGAGTTTAGATATGAGTATATCATCTGGAGCGTAGACAGAATATCAACCAAAAATCAAGAAAAAACTTGTTACGTAAAAGTTATTTGCATTTCACTGAGTGACCTGGTACTGGGTGGAGAAACCTTTAGTGGAAAGCACAGCAGTAAGACATTGCTTGTAGTTGGGTCACCAGGTTTGCACACATCTCAGGAGGGATTTTGGTCCACTCCTCTTTACAGAAACTCTCTAAATCCTTTAGGTTTCTTGGCTGCTGCTTGACAACTCAATGCTTCAGCTCCTCCACCTATTTTCTATGAGACTTAGGTCTGGAGACTGGCTAGGCCTTTCCAGGACCTTGATGTGCTTCTTCTTTAGCCACTCCTTTGCTACCTTGGAGGTATGATTTCTGGTCAGTGCTGGAAGACTCACAACCCATCTTCAGTCTTCTGGCTGTGGGAAGGAGGTTCTCATCCAAGATTTTACGGTCAATTGGCCCCTCAATGCGGTGAAGTCCTGCTGTACCCGTAGAAGAAAAACTTCCCTCAAGCATAATGTTTCCCCTCCACGCTTCACTGTGAGGATGGTGTTCTTCGGGTCATACTCTTCCTCCTAACACGGCGGGTCGAGTTGATGCTAAAGAGCTTGATTTTGGTCTCATCTGACCACAGCACTTTCTCCCAAGCCTTCTCTGATCAATATTTGTTCATTGGCAAACTTAAGATTGGCTGTACATGTGCTTTCTTGAGCAGGAGGACCTTGCAGGCGCTGCAAGGTTTCAAACTCTTATAAGGTAGTGAGTTACTGACTGTGTTCTTAGTGACTGTGGTCACTACTACCTTCAGATCATTAACAAGCTCCTCCTGTGTAGTTATGAACAGATCCCTCACCTTCTCATGATCGTCCTCACGCCATGAGGCAAGATACTGCATGGAGCCCCAGCCTGAGGGCAGTTGATGGTCTCACCAAGCTTCTTGCTGTTGGTCTTTCCAGCCTTGTGCAGGTCTACAGTCCTGTCCCTGATGTCCTTTGACAGCTCTGTGTTCTTGCGCATGGTGGTGGAGAGGTTAGAATGGAAGACACTCATTCTGTGTGCTTTATACACATAACGAGTTAAGATCAGGAGTGTCTGTAATTGATAGATTGATTGTAATCTGTGTACAATATGATCACACCGCTGGTCACGGGCTTATTTCTCTCAAATACATGCAAATCAGTTTGTAACTTTTACGTTTTTTTCTTGATTTTTGGTTGATATTCTTTCTCCATAAAATGAAACTACTCATTAATTAGAGAATGTTCGTTTGCGTCACGTTCTGCCCTCTCTCCCCAATGATATATATATATATATATATGTATACATACAATGTGTGCGTGTGTGTGTGTTTATATACAGTATATATCTGTTGGTCTTTGCAGATGTGGAGTTCCTGAAAATAGGTCTAGGACACTGTTGGATGGGTATTTTTTTATTTGGTGGATTATTCCAGCAGTGACACTGTGGTGTTTGTAGACTTCAGCAGTGCTACTATGGAGCTGATAAAATGGACAGTTTTTGCATCAAATCATGCACACTCTTTCCCTCCCAAGCATCCTTTCCATTTTTAGAGGGATGGAACTAACAAGGGATAGAACTAAACTAAAGTAAATGTAAATACTCTTTAAAGAACCTTTCGATCTTTCTTTAAAGCATTCTGCTAAAAGATTCTTTACTGAAATAAAATGGGCTTTTCTATGGTATATTTCCTTTGATACTTTATTTTTAAGAGCTTATTTCTCTGGTCTTGCGACCTGTGACCTGAACCTGGATTGAACAATCATATATTACATTCACATCTACATATAGCCCCATTCTTAGACTGCAGAACGATGAATTAATTATGTTGATGACTGTCTTGATTATGTAACCAAGTAATAATGTTTGATCTGTTCCATTTATGCATGCAGCAGTTGTCGGCAGCAAAACACCATAAACACCACATGGCGGTGTATGGAAATTATGTTGTGTTTGATAGTTCCAGTATGTGCATCGCTTCTGAGCATTTTATAATATGTAGCCTACGATTTTTGTTATGCATAGTAAGTAAAGTTTGTTTGCCATGGAGGATAAATATGACATATCAGAGCGTTGCATAACTGTCATATTTTGTGAAATGCATTGTTTAGACCTTGGCGTTAAACATATCTTCATGCACTCTTGGGTGGGTGGGTGGGTGTATGTCTGCAGACTTGAGTGAGCGAATAACACTGAAGCACTTTTCTCATTCATGTGATTGAATAGATGGTTGCTGTCCAAGGTAGTTAGCATGGTGCTTGGGCTTTTGTGCTCGTAGCTGTAAGAGTTGCATAATATCCCTGAAAGCCTGGGTGCAAAAAACTTACAAATGAGATTTATGAACCACTTTTGGCATGTTTTCATATTTTCTTTGATCTTGGATTACGTTATTTTGGACTTGGGTATTTATCGTTCCTATGTTAATCGCATTGAATTGGATTAGTCTATAAAGGCTTTGCAGTTTCTGTAATACAAACACTGACACGCATTGGATTATTCCATCAATACTGATAGAATATCAGATAAAAGCTGGACAGCAGCTAGAAATCAGTCACCTCCTGCTGAATTCTGGATATTGTTCGTAATTACCAAAAGGAAATGCTGGAAAGCAAGTCCAAAGCACTGCTCTCTTGAGGTGTCTCTCAGTCTGACAGAACTTTAATTCTCGTGCTGCTTTTCGGGAGCCATGCACAGAGCTCGCTTACTGGCAGACTTTTCAGCGCTGCTCAGCTGTGATTCATACCTCCCCCACTGCTTTGGCTTTTCTCCCAGCTGGTTTGATAGTGGCTCCTAATGCAGGAGTCCAGCCTAGCCTAGCGCTGGTTTCTGTGCAGTTGAGACAATCCACAGAGCTGTCAAAAATATTTTCTTGGTTGACGTGGTCTACTTTGGTTCACACTTACGATTCAGCTGCGTCTCATCAGAGATCAACACCACCAAAAAGTAAACTAAAGTAGCTGACGTAGACTCCAGCCTAAACGTTGAAGCAATGGGGTGAGGTACTGCTTGACCAGTACATGCTTCGTCCACAGATGAGTTGTTTTAAAACAACTGATAGTTGTGAGACAAGGTCACGTGGTTAAATACTATGACTCAGGGTATCATGCTTTTCATCTTTCCCCCTTCGGGTTCCAGCAGCACCCCCCAGCGTCCTCCCCGAGTGTGGGTGACGTGCATCGCTGTCGACTCTGCAGCTGTGCCTTTGAGTGATGGCCTGTAATTTGCTGGTGCAGGAGAAAAAGAGACGTTTCTTTCCCCTGGCAGAGGGGAGAAGAAGAAAGGAGTGGAGTGGAGGGGAATGGGAGGAGTAGAGTGGAACAATGGTGCGATTGAGCTGATATGACATATACGACTGGGTACGTAACAAAGACGTACGTGATATTATTTTCACTGGGGCCGCCATGTGCCACGGTGGAGAGGAAGAGGTTTGGAGAAGTCTGTTTGTGATCCAGTGGCTGTTCCTTCATTTTATAATGCTATACAGCATTTTATACATCTGTGCCCTCTGATAATGCATTTTAAGAGTTTTTTTTTTTTGGAAACCTTTCAGTACGTCCCAATTTCACATTTTGTTTGTATTTTAGAGATGGTACAGAATTCAGTTCATGTTAAATGCAGTTTATACAACAAGCTTTGTGCTTGGATTTATTCATGAACATATAAAAATAATTAAATAAAAATAATTTAATACAATTTAAATGTAATTAAGGGAATATTATTGTGACCAATCATAACCATTTACAACGTATTTTACTCCAATTATATACTGTAACAGGCTAATATATCCTATTAACTCATTGCTATTAGTTGCAGATGTTTCTAACTGTAAAAACAGCTGTAACTTGCTCCTTTGGCCAGCATACAGTAGTTTGTTGTAGTTACTTATTTTTTTTTATTATGTGATTAAAAATAATAGTGTCAGTGTCTCCATACTACATAAAACGTTTTTTTAAAAAGTTAAACACTCCATTCTGCTATAGTGAGTTATTTTTTAACGGCATTAATGTAGACTTATTTCCAGCCGTTGTAACGTACCTACAGCCATCAGTGTTTGAAGTTCCTAATGTGCTCCGTCTTGGAGTCTTGACAGCGGCGTCTTTAGGTGCTCTTCGGGTCGACACCTCGGGTTTTCCTGAGTGTTACAGTCTGGATGTGAGCTGTACTGATGTTGTGGCACTTTTAAGGTTCGGAGTCAGCTCTTGCCCTTGGGTCTGTTCATCAGGTCGTGTCAACCTGACAGCGGCCGGCATACTTGAGAAAAAAAAAAACGAGAGGCACTGAAAAGACACACTATCCGTCAGAAGGGACTGGATGTTCTGCTAGAACTTTGCCTTTGAAGAATTAAAGTAAAAGAAAAAGGACAGAAAATCTAACAAGTCTCAGTATTATCAGAGAATTTCCTGTTCTATTGATTGCCAGTACTTTTATTATTGTTTTTTAATTATTGTATCCCAATGTGTTACCATATATGATTTCATTTATGTTAAAGCTTCTTTTTCCTATCGTTTATGATTTGAAGGTTCTTGTCTTTGTGTCCTTTGTTGTCTTGTTGTCTTGTTTATTGTTTTTACGTGACCTCTTTGTTTTGCAGATGAGGGCAGAAGTGCAGTTGACGAAGCGGGCGGTGCTCAGATAGTAGCAGAGCACATTAAGGCTATGGCCGATAACACTGACCCGGCCACCGGGAAGCTCTTGACTGTCTTTTGTGGCATGCTGATGAACTATAGCAATGATAATGGTAATGACCAAACCTGAAAAACGAATTTGGATGTTTCCTTATAGGTGTATTCTGAGATGCTCAACAAACTGCCAGTGGTTTAGTCGCTAGTTGGCTGTAGTGGTAATTACAGTGTTCACGTTTCAACTTTGGTTTATTAATTTAAAACAGACTTTTGCTTTATACGGTGTCACAAGCAGGCGAAATGACAGGTTGTTGAGTGTCAATGCTAAAATCTCTAGGGGACCATCCAAATCAAGATATATGGAGATGAACCTGTGTTAAAAGATTCTGGGTCACTAATACCTTTCATAATGTGCTGTTTAGTAGGTGGTGGGAAGCACTACAGTGTTTATTCAGAATAAACAGTACATTTTTATATTCTATAATAACAGCTATGCATTTTACGTAAATACTAAATGAAAAAGTCAGTGCAAATATGTCCAAAACATTGTCCACATTTTTTCTACAGAATGTAATCACTAACCTTTCTTTTTCTTTGTAAAGATTTCTCCTGTCAATGATTTCATGGAATACTTTTAAAGATGCATTCTGTAAGATTTGAAAGATCTATGCATGCGGTAATCTAAAGCATGTCTCTCTCTCTCTCTTTTAGGGTGTTTTTGTTTAAGCAGAGTGTCTTTAAAGCTGATCCAAACGAACAGGATCAGCTTTAAAGGATTAAAGTTGACTAGGATTGTCATTATTGGTTAATTTAGAGTTTTTTTTCCTTTAGGATTCATGACAGAGGCTAATTGACCACTTTAACAAAGTGTTTTACAAGCATTGTTATAAGTTGATTGTACATAATGTAAATAAGAATTCTGTCCCTTTTCTATATTGAAAGTAACTAAATAGACAAAGATCAGCTAACTGCTTTAGCTTATTCACACAGGCTATAAAGCGTCTGAAACACTGATACTAGACGAGTCTGTTTGCCTACCAAAGTTCTCACTCATGACCTTGGCCGTGTTCAGTAAACCAGGTAAAAGAACGATGAAAATGCAGCTAAACCAAGATCTGAGAAATCTCTCTGAGAAATGTTATTACTGCTGTCTAGAACAGAAACCCTGTCGCACTTCATATTAGATCTGAACGCTTATTTGGAAGTGATTTGAGTAGAAATTGCTTGGACTGCTCAGCATGCCTTTAAAATGGCCAATGGACACCATGCTTAACTTTTAAATTGCAAATTAACCGGTTAGCTAAATTACTGAGAACCTGCATTTCATTTGAGTGTATTAACTGAGACAGCCCTGTGACAGTAATGAATCTTAAAGAATGCAACTTTAAATGAAGCTGACATTGTCTTGTGTGATGCATGCATGGTGAGGGGAGAGTGCTGAGGATGTGAGTTGTTGAGGAGGTGTTGTGGAGAGGGAGATGTGTCCACAGATGACACCCTTGCGCTCTACTCCTGCCCGCACTGCTTCGGTGTTGGTGTTTAGTCCCTATGGCTCAGCTGTGACTTTTATCCTTCCACTTGCCATTAGTAGTGGCCCTGATTCTGTACTCCATCTCTGTGATTTAAGATGTGTTAGATGCTAATGGGGCTTTAATCCAGCTGGTCAGGGAACTTGATTTAAGAGATGGTGGATTTAATCCATGGCTGCTGTTGTTAACCTCTCTTCAGAAATGCAGCCCTAAATGGCTCTAGCAGGGCTGTGTCTTCATTAGGTAATAACAAGTGCTCTCGGGTATTAACTAAGTTAACTCAATTTCTGCAAATATAGTTAAATTGTGACAGTGGTTTGTAATTGACAAAAAAACTATTATTACATGTTTAGGTGCTTATAGATTTATATGTATAATGAAGTATCTAACTCTATGTAACATGAGTAACCCCAACCGTCCAATTACATTTTTTTGCATTTGAATCAATAATAGATGTCTATGGTTTATTCTATCCTAGGCTATAGCCATGTGCCTTAATCTAAAGAGAATGCGTGAAGTGTGTTTACGTCTCTGTTTCTGAGATGAATAATTAATTAGAAGGCCAGGTCCATTTCCTGCTTACTGTAGCAGACTTATTGAGTATGAAGTGGTAATTATTTGTCAGTATATGATCTCTAATGTTTGACAGGCGTCTTCTTTGTTCTGATCATCGGAGAATGCATAATGAAATATGATTTTAATCTAAAAGTGCACACACCACTTGTTACTTGTTAGTGGCAGCTGGTAGCCTAGTGGTTAGAGCATTCGCCCTGTGATCAGAAAGTCCAGGTTCGATTCCCAAGACCGCTAGGCACCACTGAGGTACCCTGAGCAAGGCACCGTCCCACACACTGCTCCCCGGCGC
>JBBPDB010000011.1:12076391-12095535 GCA_037974465.1 Brachypetersius altus
AGTGTGAGAGAGAGTGTGAGAGAGTGTGTGTGAGAGAGTGTGAGAGTGTGTGAGAGTGTGTGTGAGAGAGTGTGTGCGAGAGTGTGTGAGAGAGTGTGTGAGAGTGTGTGTGTGCGCGTGTGTGTGTGCGAGCGTGTGTGTGAGAGTGTGTGTGAGAGAGTGTGTGTGAGAGAGTGTGTGTGAGGGAGTGTGTGTGAGAGAGTGTGTGTGAGAGAGTGTGTGTGAGAGAGTGTGTGTGAGAGAGTGTGAGAGAGAGTGTGTTAAAGTACAGACAGGATCAGTCTGGCTGTGCTATCATGAACCTAAACTATTTTAATGTGATGGCATTTCTCTGTATTTTCTGATTTTTTCAAAACCAAGCAATGAATTAATTACTGGATAAAACAATCAACATGTTATTCCTTAATGAAATAATCTTTTCTTGTACCTGGAAGCAAAATAGTTACACAGTAAAGTCCCACTTTCACATGAGTGCATGCGTAATTATAATCTAATGATTATTCTTATAATGCTCACATACTTTTAACAAGGCTGCTTTTGAATATGTAGACATTATTTGTTCAAACTTCCTTGGTACGCTCAAGCATTAAGGTTAACATTAACATTTTCAGTGCAGTATAGTGTGGCATTAGTATTTTCATTCAAGTGAAGAATGTCAATACTTCCTCTGCCATTTTTGCTAACATGATTTAGTTATACAATGTTATAGATGCGTGCTACTGTTTATAATGTATATAATTATGTTTATTATTGTAATTGTTATACTATGATGCCATGAACCCATGAAAATGTTATACTGCTGAAACCCTACTCTTTACTTCCCTACAGTTGACCTGACCTAGTACTAACCTAGACTAGATTAGGGTTGCGTAGTACTGACAAAATACCAATTTGCATTTTACAGGGTGGGCCATGGATAAGTAAGCAGTCTCCGTTGATGGTATGACAAGATCAATCTGTTCATCCGTGGCCCAGCCTGTATCACTAGTTAATCCTTATTGTGACCTGATACAGATTAGCCTGGACGAATTATTTATTACTGTGGGGACAAATGGTTATTTAGATTTATCATCTGGAATGTTTGAGATAATTATGTCAGAGGTGTCACTGGAATATTGCGGTCTACTGTAGCAAAAGTCTGTATTGTGGTAACAATTCATTCATTGTGAAGTGATTCATTGCTCTCAGTCCTAATGCAGTTTTTTACTCTGGCTTATCAACGGTGCTGTAAATTTCTTTTCTTTAGTGGTCAACAAGTCTAAGATGCTCTCGGCTGGTGTGGCAGATGTGGTCCTGAAGTTCCTCCAGTCAGAGATGCCACCAGTTCAGTTCAAGCTGCTGGGAACGTTACGGATGCTCATCGACACGCAAGGTAGCTACCAGCGAGTACAATAATAATAATTTATAATTTTATCATTTATAGCATTTATAATTTTGTTTAAATTAGGGCTGGAGCGATTAAGTAACTTGAATAATTAAATTACAATTTTACTATTTAAAAGGTCTCTGCTATCACTTGCGCTTTGTAGACTACTCCACAGCTCTGGAATCATTGTTTCAAACTGACTGTTGTAACTGATGCGCATTTCAAAGATTTAAGATGGCACGTTTATTTTGCTCTCTATGGAAAATGAAGCTCCCGGCGTGCGTAAAAGTCAGAAAATGTATAAAGTGTGGGACCTTTTTACACTGTGTAAGGCAGACAAGGTAGTACAGTATGTATAGTCTGGCCTACCACAACAGTACAGTCCCCTTATGTATTTTTTGCCCATTCTTAGATCATTTCTGAGGTCAGTCACTGATGCAGGACGAGAAGGCCTGGCTCGCAATCTCGGTTCCAGTTCATCCCAAAGGTGTTGGATGTGGTTGAGGTCAGGGTTCTGTGCAAGCCAGTCAAGTTCTTCCACACCGAACTCATCCAACCACGTCTTTATGGAGCTCGCTTTGTGCACTGGGGCACAGTCATGATAGAATAGAAAAGGTTCTTCCCCAAACTTTGTCCAGAAAGTTGGAAGCATGGTGTTGTCCTGATTTAAGTAATTAAGAGGTGTGTCCCAATACTTTTGTCCAAATAGTGTATGTAATGTTGCAACTGCATCAGCCACAGCAGATGTTCCCAAGTGAGCTACAGAGGAAACGTTAAAAAACAACCCCTGTTTCGTTCAAGGGCAGGATGGCCCATTAATATGTCAACCT
Organism: Brachypetersius altus; assembly: GCA_037974465.1. Classification (NCBI taxonomy): domain Eukaryota; kingdom Metazoa; phylum Chordata; class Actinopteri; order Characiformes; family Alestidae; genus Brachypetersius; species Brachypetersius altus. The sequence continues at coordinate 12,078,588 of JBBPDB010000011.1, forward strand.
GCGGAAGCTCTGTCAGGTGTGTGCCGGTTCCTTTGTGTTCTGTGTGTCAGCTGGAAGGCCGTTAGCTTCAGTCTGAAATTAAGTGAGATGAGGATCGATGGGGCTGTGGTGAGATTTAATTGCTGTGGATTGTGAGTGACACTGGTGCTGCTGTGGATGCTTTGCTTTGCTCTTAACATGGCAGTGGGCCAGAAGCATTAGCTTTCAGCTACACTCAACTTTTAAGTGCAGTAGTGAGAGCCGGCTGTGTGTGCTGCTGACGTCAGCGTTAACTCTGTACACAACGTCAGCACAAGTAGAAATCGAAAATATGCTTAATGGTTCTCCAGCATAATCATTTATTTCAGTTGGGCGCCCGTTTTTAAATGTAGTCTATACTGGCATTGTTTGTGTTTCTTTCTAAAAGGAGAGCATTTGAATGAGTTATACACTGTAGATGTATGAGATCCGTTGGCAATAGACACATTTTGTGTAGAATATGTTGTGTATGATTTAAAATACACTATATGTACAAACGCATTAGGAAGCCTGATCATTACACCAACAGGGACTTTAATGACATTGCACTTTATTTACACAGACTTTAAGATTTACACAGACTCTGCTATTATAGCCTCCACTCTTCTTGGAAGGCTTTCTACAAGATTTTGAAGTTTCTGTAGGAATTTGTGCCCATCTTACACTGTTAGCCTCGTACCGATGGACCACGTGAAAGAACTAGTTTGGTTGCGCGTGATGGAAGAGTCTGCAGTGTATGAGTGAGGGAGTTTTGTTTTTCCTTAATCTGTGGCTAGATTAAGGGTGTGAGGCTAGGGTGTGTTTCGAGTTACATCACTGCCGAAGGAACAAATCTGTGTTGTAACTCGAGGACCCCCTGTACTAAACTTCATTTGATATATTATGTGTGTTGTAGCTGATGCTGCGGATCAGTTGGGGACGAACCGTAAGCTGGTGGAGAGGCTGGTGGAGTGGTGTGAGGCTAAAGACCACGCAGGAGTGATGGGGGAATCCAACCGCCTGCTTTCAGCACTTATCCGCCATAGCAAGTCAAAGGTCCAACATACCCATACACACGTGTACACACACCTTTTGCTATTAGCTTTTCTTTCCAGATGTAGATATTAATCATTCTGTTCATATCTTTCTTGATTATGAACAGGAAGTAGTTCTAACGGTTATTCAGTGTGGAGGTGTGAAGCACTTGGTGACCATGGCAACGAGCGAGCACATGATCATGCAGAACGAAGCGCTGGTGGCCTTGGGCCTCATAGCTGCACTAGACTTGGGTAACAAACACATTAAATTCTCTAAAGCTCAAAGCTTCCCTCACTGTGCTACATACACAGACTACGGTAATGCTGGTCGAGTTTAGATGCACTTGTCTAATGATCAACAATTCCTTATGGATGGTTTTGCACATTTACCTTAATTTGTTTAAGTACAGTTCATTTGTGAATCAGAATGAACTCTTATATCATACATGCTGTTTAATCTGCCATTTATTAAGCCCTTATCTCCACTCCAAGCATTTCTAATTTAGCCTTTTTTTTAAGATTGCTTTTAAATGTTTTTGTCTACTTTCTGATAGATTCGGCTGAAAAGGATTTTGTTGGAGCCACCCTGGTGCAAGTTCTGCACAAGCTGCTAACAGAGGAGAAGAGTGCTCCCGAGATCAAATACAACTCCATGATCCTCATCTGCTCGGTCATGGGCTCAGGTGAGGACAGACTCTTACTAAACCCAAAGGAGAAATAATCCAATTACACATAGCTTATGTTCCACTAGTTAGCATCAAGCTAACTGCATACTATAGAGTCATCACATCTGTCTTAAAGCTAGAAGACAGAAAAAAGTATGGACACAATTCAGGCAGCTAGATAGCTGATGATTCTGTTTTTAGCAAGGCAAAGTCAGTTTTTATAGAGAACAGTATTGATCATTATTCTCTAGTGACCAGTATAATTTCTCTTTTTCCAGTACCATGGCCATTTGGTGTCAACATAAATTAACAGAAATGTTAAAAAGTGAATAATTGTCGAAAATTGGACAAACATTTCCTGTTCTCTCTGTCTATTTCTCTCTCTCTCTTTCATGCTCACTATCTCTCTTCAGAACCGCTGCATAAAGAAGTACAGAGCCTGGCCTTTATTGATGTTGTGTCCAAACTACGCTCCCATGAGAACAAAACGGTGGCACACCAGGCCTCACTCACAGAACAGAGGCTAACGGCACAGAGCTAAAAGACTCTTTTACACATTTACACGTGTACACACAAGTCTCTCTCACACACACACACACACACACACACACACACACACACACACACACACACACACACACACACACACACACACACACACAGATACCCACACCTCAACTTTTCTCTGCCTGCCAACCCTTCCTATATACCCCCTTAGCCTCTTCTGACCCCCACTGTCTCCCACTGTCATGTGCCAAGGTTATCCAGCCCTTCTCAGCCCGTCTCCCTACCCCTCACTCTCCCTCTGCACTCTTAAAAATAAAGGTGTCGAAAAAGGTTCTTTGGGGTGATCCTATAGAAGAACCTTCTTGATTCCATGAAGAACCCTTTCAATGGAAGAAGAAGCAAGATCTTCAGAAGAACCTCTTTTGTATATGAGATGCGTGTAAAGAATATGTGAAAGATTATATATCGTACAGGTTGTCTACCATTGCAAATGTACGCCAAAGCCAGGAACCATTCAGGAACCTTTATTTTTAGGAGTGTGCTAGCGCATGTGTTCATAACTCTTCATGACTATACTGCAATAGGGTTCTGTGTGATAACCAGAGAGCGGAAGACTTTTTAAAAGACCATAGCTGTGATAAATGAAGCATCCATGTCAAAAATAAAAGTGCAAAAAAAAGAAAAAACAAAACAACCCAAAAAAAGGAACTAGACAATAACCACACGAGGGCTGGAGGAGGAACGAGTGCAGCCATACATCCTTGCTGTATACAAAAAAAACCCACGTGTTCCATTCATGTAGCTTGAGTACCAGCCGATTTTGAAACTGCATGTTTTTTAAATAGTCTGATTTAATGGTGTATCCGTGTTCAGCTAGCCAGACTCTGCTTGTAACGATACACCACTCCCCTCCCACCCCTCTCTCTCCTAACCTGCCTTTCACATGTATGAGTAGAGATCAAAATGTGTTTGTACTGTATATTGGTCTGGACCGGAATGGAGCCTCCAGGTCCTAGTGCCGGCCGTGTTCATATCTGTGGAAGTCACTTTACTGGAAAGAGCTAATTCCATGTCATTAGTCTGTTGCATTTTGAACTAGAATACTATTGTCAAAATGGACATTTGAACAAATAACCATGTCTGGGTACTGACAATGACTCGTTCTGCCTGTCGCCCTTCCTTTCACTGCATTGTCTGGGCAGAATACACTTCAGTCATGAACGTGTGTGAGTGTGTTGAGCAGCTGTTGCTATGAGCGAAGCTATGAGAAGGGCATCACAGTACCAATAATCAATAACTTGGTGCCGCTTTATTTAGATAGTCCGCTATAGATTGTCTACAGATGCTTAAATAATTAACAAACCACAAACTGGTACAACTGCTGATGATGGGATTATGATTAAAACCCGCATTGGGTTTAAGATTAAGTTCTGTTTTTTTAGTTAAGTGTTAAAAGTTCATATTATTATTGGATATTTAGTTAATGACTAGCTGTGTCTACAGTGGACTACTCAAATAAAGTACTGCTGATAACCGTATACTGTACAAGCTGATGGAATGGAGCTCAACCTGGCAGCCAATACAGATATAATAAGATGAACATGATCATCCACTTCATTAGCTTGTATCTTCACTCAGTGTCCATTTTATCAGTTCCTCTAAAAATATAAGTGCACTTTGTAGTTTACAGTTATAGACTGTAGTTCATCCGTTTCTCTGCAATATTATTAGCCCTCTTTACCCATGTTTTCAGTCCGGCAGTGATGCTGAGGAGCTTTAAACCTGCTGTGTGAGATCCACTCTGTGCAACACACTCAGAAACAAATGGACTAAACTACAAAGTGCCGCTATATAGTATAAAATGGACAGAGAGTAGATATAATGTAGATGGACTTAATGAAGTGACTTGTCAGTCTATAGTTCTGTTTAAAGGGATGTAGCGGTTCAGAGACAAGAACGTGTCATGAAAGGGCTTTGGCAAGTTGGTGTGTGTGCGTGTGTGAGTGTTATGCTTGAGGGTGGATGAAACACTGCCAACAACTTCACCAATCACTGAGTGAACACACAACCTCTTGATTGTCTTAGGATATGTGCTGTTGTGTGCTCTCCATCAAATGTGTGTATTCGATACTGTGGTACATTTTTATTTCCTCAGACGGATTTTTGCATGTGTACGGGTTCGTTTAGGAGTATCATGGAACATGCACCTCTCCTGCATGTCAGGATACTGTTACCACCCCCATGCCCACCCCGATGTGGCTGTTTTACGTTTGGTAACTGATTCTTATTTATCTGATTTGTACCCTCATGGAACCACACAGCAATTCAAAAGATCCATAATAACTGCATTACAAATATAAGCGCGACTAGTTGTTGTAAATGTAATTGATGAATTGTACATTTGGAAGATTGAGACTCTGATTATTAAAGACAATTGCTGGCGATGAATTCTCGTTTTATGACTCCTGGTTCCACACCGTGCCCGTTTTATAGGAATTAATTTCAGCCCATTTGATTATCTTTTTCAACTTTAGTTCTGGCAGGAATACTTAAGTGAATGAAGGCAGCAATGTTAGCAGTAGTGGTGAAGGCTCGTGATCAATCAGACTTTGACGGCGGTCCCTTTGAATGGTAAATGCTGGCTGTTTTTAAAATGATTCGACAGGGTAAGTATATGTTGTAAAATGATCATTATATGTTAATTTTTTATGTGCTAGAATGTGCTTTCTCAGGCAGAATCGAACTGCAACAGAGGCTCTACTCTCATTACAAGAAATAAATAGTTCATCACAAACTCATTCACAGAAGGATCCCCTTCGGAGGCAGTGAATGAACCTCTGTAGAGCTTGATCATCTCGTTCAACTTTAAATGGAGCACTGATGCACAGCTCTGCATAAAACACCTGGTAAATAGAACAGGAAAGTGAGACGTAGAGAACGTGTGCACTGCATTTCTTACAGTGGTCACAGGACATCTGCAAATCATTAATTCATAGAAAAAAAACCTCTAAAAAACTCTAAAGCTAATGCATACCTTGACCTCGGTATCCAAGCATTTTACTTTTTCAGTTAAAAGGTCCAGGTTCAGGTTCCAAAAAAACAAAAATACCTACATCTGTATTTTTGCCACAGATTTAGGCCAAATATAGTCAGGAGTGCACAACTGATATCAGGTTTTTGCTCCAAATGCACTATTGGCGATCAGCCAGTCTGATTTTGAACGGTAATTAAAAGACGTAAATTGCATGAGTCGGGTAATTGCACTTGCACTGTATTCGAAAGCTGCTGCTACACCTGGGCTTAAATGTCAGAGAATGAGTCATTGTGTTAAATAACCAGCTGCCTCTTACTTTTGATGCAGCCATTTATTTGATTCGTGTTATTTAAACAGGCAACTGATTTAGAATTGAAAATGCCAGGCCCTTTACGGAGCAAATAAAGGGATTTATATTGTGACTTTGGCTAATATACAGTGCTGGAAATGTGTGTGTGTGTGTGTTTCATATGCTCATATACCCCACACAGGCTGAACATCAGCTTTAAAAAGGCCAACAAAACAGTCATTAGCCAGTTTGGCGGCACAGGAATCTGAATCAGATCAGTTTTCAGATTGGTGCAGCCCCATTTATAATAAGCTATGAACCCAGGTGGTTGCCTGGCCTTGTTAATGGTCAGTGGGCTGGCGTTAGGCTTAGAAGTTCCTTCCAAATAGTTTCAGTCATGTTGTTTATGACAGCCTTTAAATATTCCAGTGTTTCCAGGGGAAGTACGGCCCAAAACAGTCAGAAACAGTGTTTCATGCTCAAATGTGTCCGGGAGATACCTGTAGGTGTTTTATCCACGGCTCAGCCGTGTATTTCTAAAGGATATGAAGGGATCTGGTACTCTTTGTACTGTGTGTTCTGTATGTTTAGATATCCACCTGGTGTTAATGGGCAGACCGATGTGTTCTCTGCATTTGTGAGATATATAGTTTGATCCCAGTGCTGATGAGTTTGAGGCCCCCCCCCATTAGAAGTCTGATCTATGATAGTGCTGTGCAAGACTGGTTCCAGATCTAACCTTCTCTACACATTTTAGTGTTTTCCATGCGCCTGATCCAACTTAATGAAGCATTTCTGGGCTGAGGTGGGTATATTCGAGCAGGAAAACTGAACTGTGCAGGGTAGTTGGAAACCTGTGACCACGTGTTTGCTCTATATGAACTGTAGAATTGTGTGGAACAATGATAATCTTGGCAAGTAATTTGTTGTAATTGTTGAGCATATTAAATGAAACCTTTGGGAATTTGTTTGATATATTGACAGCTCTGGAAAAAAGGACAATTTTGGCAACACTGCCACCGAGTAGTGATCTTTCCACATGGGACGGTTACATTTTTTAGCTCTTAGAGCAGTTTGTACTGGCAGAAACTGCAACCCTTTGTCTTGGTGTAACTCTTGAGATCGCCAAACCAGACACAATCCCCACACCGACCACATTTTGTGATCCCTTCCTCAGCTTTAATGTTAATACTATTCTTCACAATGTCAGCACATTAGTTTATTTGACCAAATTAATACAATTTGTCAGAACCCCCCACCCAACACTATTTTTAATAAAACATTTCCTTACATGTTTGTACATCACTCTATAGATTTGCATTTGTGTCTGTGCACTTTTGTTGAACTCCAGGCATTTTAATGCTTCAGATACCAAATTGTGTGAAAGGAGTGCTTTTGTATGGAACACTACGTATGAAAGTACTAAAAAATACTTGGTTTCTGTAGAAAGGGTTTGACTCTAGAAGTCCTTTGTTGAATGCATTCCAGTTTTATGGTCTTAATTCATTATTCATACTGCGGTCAAAGAATGAAAAAAACAACAAAAAACAACTGACTTCAGGTCACCCTGAATGTGCTAATATATAAAGACGTCTGCTTATGTATTGCGTGTTAGCTATAACTCTGACCTCTGAAGTAGCAACTTTCTCATTAGTTCATAAACTGCCTGAATATACTGTCTAGGTTCACTCTGCTGCAGAAGCAGGGCTTGTTCAGAAAATACAGTAGACTGTCCCTTGATGCAGAATAATGACGCACATTCCCAGGCATTCAAATGCAACCAGCTAGTGGGCATAAATTAAACAGTGTTTAAATGGAGTTCACAGATAAAATGAGCTGACCTTACATTATTTGACACTGTAATGTGGAAAAAACACAAAATGATGAAATAGTCCTCAATGTGTACCAAGAATCCCTTCATAATATCTTGTCTTCCCCAAATGCTTGAGCATCCACATTGCACAGCTATCCTTAAACTTGCAATAAACAGGATCATCCAGAATCTCTATCTGCTGTATCTGTAGTGTATGGTTAAGTACCATGGACAGTAATTTGGACAAGTTTCTCTGTTTTTCAAAAAGAATTGAAAAGCTTGATACTCTGGTCTACAGACAAAGAGCTGACACCAATGGGCAGGTGCTGAACTGAGTCAATATTTATGTGAAACAAGTCAGGTGTGTAACCTGTAAGTTGTGTCATTTAATCTGAATAAATTAATCGGTTCTTCCAGAGAAGAGGGAAGAATTTGTCTTAATTTGTTACCAATATAAATCTGGGTGAAGGTACAGAAAGCAAACTTAATTTTCTGAAATTTGGATGAATTTGGGTAAAACATATTTCTATATTACAATTAATCATAGAATCATGCAAACGCCCAGTGTCTTCTATGATTGGGCTTCAGATCTTGCACTACTCCCTACATAAAGATTTTAGCACTTCGAACTGAGCCCTGGTCCTCACACTGTCCTGAAACTTGAGCGTTTCCTCAACTTGTATATTGCTTTGAATACAAGCATCTGCCAATTCAACATTCTTTTCATTCTTTTACTGAATACAAGGGAAAAAAGTCCAAATATCCCTACGTGGAAATCTGCATTACGGTCCAGATGCAGCAGATAGAGATTAGACTGAAAACGCTGGAGAATTTCTTTAATAAGAGATGCTCATTGCAGTGTGAAAGGCATGCTGCGCATTCAGAGACAGCTCTCACAGTTCAAACACACCCACACTCACAGAGAATCACACTTATAGCCACACATTATTCCCCCCATTTCTTACAAGTGTTTGACACATGAACCACTCTAGAAAAATCAGTATTTACACATAGTAAAAGATAATGGTGCAGGTCACATCTGTACACACTTGACCCCAGTGATCTTGGCATATAGGGTTGCTGCGTTGCTGCTGCTCCTACTCAGTCGTAGTCCTGTTTGAAAAGAACAGTATAGATGCAGACTTCAGTGTTGACAGTTATGATACCAGTACTCTGTGGTCTTTTAAAGGTGTGTTTGGTTCGTTATGTGTTACCTGTAATTTCATGAGGGGACGGTTTCTGCTGCTTCAGGAAAACAAGCTGCAGAAGAAAATAAAAACGTGTTGGATCACATCCCAGACGGCTGAATGCAAGTTGTGAGCCGTGTTTGTACAATAGGTCTATTTGCTAATATTTAGTAAAAATACAGTCAGGTGTTTTGAACATTAAAAGAGTTTTTCTGGACCTAATGTAAATATAATCTTCAGTCCTGGAAACCACAGCAGTGCAGAATTTTATTCATCATTGATTTTTTAATTAGTATTTTTATACGGTGTTCCCATTGTGAGATACAAGTAGCCATTTGTATGACAAGACAAAAAAAAATGTGGCTTGAATTCAGCTGAAAGAAGCTCACAGTGTAGAAAATCTTTCCATGCCAAAAAGACAAATGTGAGCTGCCTCTCTGCACAAAGCCAAGCGCGATCGGTCCATCTCATTAAGGGCTTGGTGATTATCTAAGAAGCTGATTCAGAGAAAACACTAAACTCTGCAGTGCTGTGGTCCCCCAGGAATAATGTTAATGCTACTTCAAGCTCTAATTGTCTCGTGTTACTAGCAGCAGTGTTAGACTTCCAACGTTATTGAAAGCTTGCGCTATTGACTTGCTGTATATGAGATGGATGGATTAATACTCGCCACTTTACATGTTACAGTTTTGAAGGCTTGAAAAGACATTAAAATTACATCATTAACTGATCATGAACTCCCAAATTCACAGCAGAAGGCTTGAAAGCTAGACATGATGGGATGAGTGGCTGGACAGTAACAGTTGGAGGCAAAAAAAACCTCCCAGTATACTAAAATATATTTCATCCAATACACTGCAGCCTCAGATTAATAAAGCTGTTACTGTGTGCCTGAACCTTGCAGTCCTCATTTTATTTCAGATCCAGAGTACAGAGTACAAAAATAGTGTCACTGTTTCATTACTTACAGACTGCACTATGGAGCATGAGGTAAACATTAATATATCACCTCTATATGCACCCCTAACTCTCAGAGGAGGGCAAGGTGGGGAAAGAGTAGCGAAGCAAGCCAGCAAGTGAAGACAGGAGTTGCTGCAGCACAACACTGTCCACAGCATGATGCCTACAGAGACTACAGACCGTGGACAGAACCTGGAGGAGCAAAAGGCCTGAGCAAGGATTCCAAAGATCACGAGGTGATTAATCTTTCACAATGTCTGTACTGAGCCCGGAGATAGAAACAGATCCCATTTACACCCAGCATTAACTTTTCAAAGTCACACCCTGAGGCATGATGTGATTTCCTATTAGCTCACAGAAATTCTGTGCGCAAAAGTGCAGATTCTAAACTTTCAGCACAGTTTGTGTTTGTCAGGTGAACAGGTTGATGTTTTATGATTTACATTTGATGTTTTTCAGATTGTAAACGTGTCCCTCACATGGTCAGTGCAGATCCAAATCAATACAGAATGTAAAAACAAGATTCCTACATAAAAAATGAATCAAATGAATAATGTAATTATGACAAGTTTAGTAAAATATTAGTAATGACTAATGGTAATGATGAATGCACGGTGAAGAGTCAAAAGTTTGGACACTTGATTGAATGATTTCACAGACCAAAGGTGTATTTTCAAATCCAAAATTTGAAATAAAAGCATTCAGGTATCAGCAGGCAACAAAGTGTTAGGCATAAGTGGAGCTTCCTTAAACTTGATGGAAAAGGATTCCAGCTGATTCAAGCTATATATCTGTATCTATATCTATATCTATGTAGCTAGGACTCACACTGGGAGGATGAATGCAAGCATGCATGTGCAGTTGAACCACCACTGCATCTTTTCAAACTGCTACTAAAGCAGCATAACTGGACAAATATGTTTGTGTGTGTCCAAGCTTTTAACTGACACTGTACATATTTATATTAAACAATTACTAAAGAGAAAGTCTACTGCACTGTAAGTACTATTTGGGGTGTAGAATAAATGGATAGGGCCACCAAAGTACCAATGTTATTAAATGGGCACGAAGTGTTAGATGAGGTCTTCAGTGAAGAAAACTTTCTAAAAGATTTAATCCTGTGTGCGATGTAGCGAGGGAGGGAGAGCGGAGGGACGAGAAGGTTTAGAAAGAGCCTCTTGTTTGCACGCACCAGGTGAGCACACACTGTCCTTATGAGTGTACTTTCTTGCTGGAGTTGGGCATGGGGCGACGTACAGCGTAAAGGGGGGGCGGCAGCCTGACAGAAGCATGGGAAGGACAAGTGAAGTGGTGAGCTGAGCTGGCATAGCAGTGGGCATGGTAGTGTATAACACACAGAGACTGAAGTGAACCCACAGAGGGAAGAGGAGGAATATGGGGGTGGAGGTCTAAAAAAGCTCAACCGCACAAGGGAAGCTCTTCTGAAATAAGAACTGTAGATAAAAAGTCACTGACAAACTAAACCTACCTCTATAGTTCCATCTTCTAAGATTAGCAAATGCTTTATATCTGGGAATAATTTCATAATTGTAACTAATTCTATCTTTAAAATGTATCGCCTGGAAGGTTTTATTCTAATTTCCACATACTGTCCACAAGGAGGCAGAACCGAATCTGAATCACTTTGTGAACTCATCACACATGCCTCAAATTATGTTGTTTTTCAGCAATCTCAGATATGATTGTGGTTTCTGACACTCTATGACCTACTGTTACCAACAAAAACACATAGAACGATGAAGTAATATTAAGTGACTGTAGCACACTTTTCTAGGTAGCAGCTCAAACATGCTTTATGATGAGCAAAATTTAACAGGGAGAAATGTCTTTCAAATAAAGTTGAGATTAGTGATTTATAGAAGTAATTTAATGCAAAACTGTTGCTATTTCTTTGTTATTATAATTATAACATAATAAATGAAAAGCTAAAAACAATACATTTGCACATGCTTCTGAAAAATGTGACCTGAGTCTAATAAATATAATGAATTGAGCTCCAAAGTTTGGAAGCATAATAACAGAAACTGGCTTCTCCAACCTTGCCATGTCTTCTGTTAGTTCTAACATCATGTTGGAACATACACAGACATTCAGTGAGGTTCATAGGTGCTTGGCCATAAAGAGCTTTAAAATCTAACCTGAAACACACAGGCAACCAGTGCAGTGCTGTGAAAACAGAAGTGAGCTTTCTTTCTTGTTTTGTTTGGATCCATCCTGCTTTTGTAGAGGGTTTAGTGTTTTCTTTGGAAGTCCAGTAAAAAGAACATTATAATATCAGCTCTACTTGTAACCAATGTATATAGGCACCTTGTAAAAATATAAAAAGGATTAACACCAGCTAAAGAAAAATAGATCATGTATTGATTGTTTTTACATGGATAAAAATAATGTCTCAGAAAATAAAGCTGGCAGGTTTTGTGCAAAAATGTTTTATTTTTTCATCTGCACTTTTTTAAAAATAGGTAATAGAATCTCATTACGTGCCAGAAACCACAAAAGCAAGTTCATTTGAGATTACTGAAAAACTAGGTGTGGTTTGAGGCAGATTTCCCTACTTGTTAGCATCATTAGCCTCAAAGATCTGCAAAGCCTCAAAGATGGTATGCATTTGCAGGAAGGAAAGAATTGTCACATATTTACTATCACTACAAAATCTGACCTATGAGAACAGGTTGAGAAAAAAAGCAGGCCTGGTTACGAGTGTATTAAGGAAATCAGTTCAGGTGGCTGTGGGTAAAGGTGCAGAGAAAGCAGGCAGAGCAAAAGATGTTTTTAAACACACTTCACTTACCAGCTTGCCCGTACTGCTTCAATATCACTCACTAAGTTTTGGGCCAGGCATATTCCAAATATCTGCCAAACAGAAAAGAAATGCAGATAAACTCACTGTCAAAGAAATTGCTTTTTTTCTAAAAATACAAGCTATTTTTTTTAATTAAGGAAAACAAGGAATCACCTGAAGAAGTGCAATTCCTATAAAGATGCCTGCCACTACTGTGAGGTTGTCCTGTAACCACTTCTCAAACTGAGGGACGCAGCCTTTTATATGTATGTAGGTTCTTTGCTCATCACTCTGAGGGAAAAAGATAAAACAGCAACCTTACGGTCAAACTACACCGATATGAATAAATGTTACCTCCCATGTCCTTTTGCTATTAGATTGATTAAAAGCAATACTATTACAACAGGGGTGTACAATTATACCTTTGTTGTACCTTTTATCGCCTGCAGGAGGCTCCTTCTGCTCACTGTATGATCCTGAATAGGAATCTAACCTCGCATTAAATTTCCCAAGCGGATTTCTTTCTTTTTATCTAAGATCTATTGGCAAAAGCAGATTATATTTTAGGCATTTATTTTTTTCATGTTTAGAGCCCTGATACAAAATGACACTAAACAGATTTTTCCCCCTAATATGATGTGTTGTTGCACAGCAACACACCACATTCCGACCCAATTTAGGCAGTTGGAGGCCGACAGCTCCTTGCTACTCTTCTGAATGTGACATTTGAGGGAAGAACTGGAAGAAAGAACCAACCCAGAGGTCAACTCACTGATTTAGCTCGGACATCATATCCGCACTGGGTATTGATGACATCCTCCTGAAAAACAGGAAGCAGACTATAAATAAAGATTCTTCAGACGCAGAAGACAGTGGAGGAAGCCGATGTGTTTCTGAAGAGGCACTATGACAGCAGCCCTGGGGCATCTCTCTGGATGGGAGAGATAAGAAGCAGGAAGGAAAGACTCAATCTGTATTAAACAAATGACCTATCAAATGACCAAAGCTTCTCCCACAAATACACCCTTCTCCAGCAACTGTAGCTGTACACAGCACAGCCCCAATTCCCATTAATCTAATGAGAAGCTGTAACTGAGGACTGGGTCACTAGAAAATGTTACATTTCCAGTTTTCTGGTACACATACTATGAAAATAAGTAATCCACCTCTACAGCCAATAGAACGCATTTGGATTGTTTTTAGGTGGCTGCCCTTCCTTCCCTTCAGCACCTCTTGAAATCAGTTTCAGACATGACACAATCCTGCACAGCTCCGTTTTAGCCTGTGCTGTCCCTGTTCAAGAAATATGTCTCCAGATGGCGCTCCAAACTGCTGGTGTGATTTAACCACATGCAGGAGGAAAAAAGCCAATAGTTGAAGTGTTTAATGCCTTCAGATGATGATTTGTGAACGGATAATAACTCACAGCGTTCTGTAATCGATGCTCTTTGCCTCAGGCATACTCCTCAGAAGCCCTTGTTTATTGGGAGTAAATGCTTTTTTATTCACAGCTCCAGTTTCTCCATTATGCCTGTTAGACTGTCTTCCTGTATTTCTAAGAGTGTTTTTCTCAGCACCTTTGGTTGGCTCTTATTACCTCATTACAAATGGCATAAGAAAAGACACTGAGCATAAGTGAACCATTAACACACTAAGACTAATATCGCAGCCACTGAAGTCACTATCTGCCCCTGTGCAACATGTTCTTCAAGGGAAAAAGACACTTTGGCTTGATTTTTCTCTATTCACTAACAGAAACAAGTGAAGTGAAGAGAAAAGTCTGTCCATCTGCCATCAAGGCATAGTAATAGTGTGTGCTCTGCATGAGAAACACTTTTAGCCTCCACATTCAAAACACAAGCTAATACCAGAGTTCTTACTCATATTTAGAGCTGCGTATCTCTTGCTTACCGCCGGATCCTTGGTGCAGCAGGAGAAGGGCACCCCACACTTCTCCCTGCTCGGGTTGCTGTCTGTACAGTTGAAGTAAATGTTGAGATTCCAGTCGTCAGCTCCAAAAGCCCCACAGCACTCCCACTGCACATAAGAGACAGACGTCCATTATATACTACAAACAATATAGGGGTCTCATCTGACGTCTATTAAATACTACATCCAAGAATTATCGTTAAGCACCAAACTAAACATCAGAGAGTTTAAACCCTTTGATTAATTGGTTTTTCATTCCAAATTAGAAAAACTGTCTGGAGTGGGCTTCCAAATTGGTGTCAGCAAAGCCAAATCACTTGTCATGCTCGGAGCTTATGCGAATACAGAATGCTTTATCATTTCTGTCAGGCAGGGCCAGTTCTGCCTAGTGGGTGATGAGCTCTGCTGAACTCCGATATCTAATTAAATTTGTTCTGGGAGAGTCATCTGCCTGTAGCAGATATGGCAACCGCAGCGAGACACAGAGGGCCTAAACAAAGTTGAAAAACCGCACCGCTGTCCGAATGTTCATATACCCAAAAACTCTCCAGCGTCTCTTTGCACGCAGCTGATTCCGGATAAAGTGGCCATTTGTCTTTTACTTTAGTTTAGCCAACCAACAGCACAAAGTGAACTAAATGATAACATTTCAACTATTCTTACACAACGCTATGAAATGATTTGGCTTAGATGACCATTATGTGCATTTCTTTTTACTTATGTTTGTTATTTTAATGAAAACATTCCTCATTACTCTCTAGTTAGACAATAGCCACTGCAATAATTAGTACTACAATAAAAGATTTCACGTCTTGAAAGAAACAGCTTGTACAGTGTATGTAGAACAAGCAGCCCTCTTTTATCCACGCTTTTATCCAGAGCGACTTCCATTCCCTAACTATAGGGTACAGGCTCCCTGGATCAGCTTGAGGTTAAGGGTCTTGCTCAATAACCCAGTGGTGGTGAGCTGAAGGTAGGATTCAAGCCCATGACCCCTTGGTCCAGAAGCAAATATCCTACCCACTAGCCCACCTCCATGCCATGCCCTCTAAACAAAGATACTGTGAGGTGTGCGTGTGTGTGTGTGTGTGTCTTAGGGGTTTAATACACTTGTATGTCTGGCATGAAAACAGCTGGTTCTCTAACTTACGTATTCCTGAGTAAAGTCAATAAGATTCTGGAGGTCGATGTCATCTCTGTAGGCTCTGATGTTGTTATTGATGAAGAAGTTGAGCTGGTCCTTGATCCAGTCCTTAAAAACAAAGGCTAGAACTCCTGCTGTCAGCTCCAGGAAGAATATAATCCCCAGGAAGACGGAGAACTAGAGGAAAGCAGAGGAAAGGTAAGAGCCCAGTCATAGTTCACTACCATCAGTCTAAGTAATACCAGAGATCTACATAAGCAAACGTTTGTTGGGATATGAGAGAAAGGCCAGGATGAAGATTATGGATTTCTACGTTAATCTGATAGGGACGACCTTTACACACACCATACTATTGGGTTAATAAGGCTATTATGGTCAGTGTAACAGTGTAAGTCAGTACTCACAAATTTGAGCAGGAAGGTGTTCTCTCTCAGCGCTCCGATACAGCCAGCAAAGCCCAGAATAAACATCACACCTCCCACCACCAGAAAGAGCCATACAGGGTCAAAGCCACCAAGATCAGTGATGGAGGAGATATTTGAGAGCACGCCCTGGCAGAGAGAAAGAGAGAAGGAAAGGTCATTACAGACCAAGTCATTTATGTTGGAGGTGAAAAAAATAAAGGAAGAAAAACAGCTTTGCTACCCTGAACTAATTACATGAACCAGGCACAAAATCCGGCACAGAATACTTTCTGAACCTGATCTATCCGACCCTGTGTATGATTTAACAGGGAACACAACAGTAGTGTAAAATACAAAGTGAACAGTATTAAATAGTTAGCAAATTAACCTAATCTGCAAAGCATGGTGCTCTCTTAGGTTTGATTTTGATTTCAAAACAAGCATTTCTAGTAAACCACACATGTAAGCACCTCCCAACGCAAATTCTTTCACTGAGAGGCTGAGTGAGATGGGATCGAGAGATTTTGTATAAAAATGCTTGAATCACTGGAGCAGTGAATCACTTTCCACTAAAACACAGTGTAATTTAAACAGGGGCCTTCAGTGGGCCTCCGAGCCTTCAGTGCCTGGCACACTTATCTTTACAGCTTGAGCAACAGACTCCCAAAGGTACACTTTGTGCAAACGGCTGGTGCCCTGCAGGAAGAAGTGTGTCTGTGTGTCTATTCAAAAACGAACATTCAGGGGAAATTCCAATGTTTTTTCCGAACTTCTTTCAAAATATAATAGTTAGAGTGGTTTGATGTGAAATGTTTTCTCTACAGAAACCGAAACTGTGCACAATGGTGACAGGAACCAGATGTCGAAGCGTTCAGAGTCTTTGTTTATGATGGTTTTGTTTCATATTTATAGCAGTGGGGTTGTTGGGCAAAATCAAACAAAAAGGCTTTTCTCAGATTGACCACAATTTAACCATTTTTAACATTGTAAAACATAAAATAGACATGAGCTGGTGCATTTTAGACAGTAAATAAAACTTTCAGTAAAAAAACTGTTACTTGCTAATTCTGTTGAAGTAAGTTTCCACCAGCTTTATGCATAAACATTAGGGCTGTCAGTAGATTAAAATATTTAATCGCGATTAATCTCATGTTTGCCATAGTTAACTCGCGATTAATC
>JBBPDB010000011.1:12095635-12109231 GCA_037974465.1 Brachypetersius altus
GCAGAGGAACATCTTGCATTTGGTGCTCCTCATGTATGTCTTGCCATTGCAGTCCTTGTTCCCAGCATGCAAACCCCCACAGGACCATCACTGGAAAGCCCAGGATCTCCTCTTCAGAACATTATAGGGCTTGATGGGGTCTCTCCAAATATTTAAGGAAGATACGGGTGAACAAAATGTCCACCATAAAGAACATAAATGAATGGGCCGGGTCTCAGGAGGTTAATGCGTGAAGACTGCTGCATAACATGGTTAAAACCATTTCTCCTCTAAGATATTTATCTTCATGCTAAAAATGTATATAAAAACTGGCTTCCAGAAAATGCACACTTATTGTTTTATTTTTTTTTTTTATTGTATAATGTAGTGGTGATTTAAAAAATGAAATATCTTAAAATGGTAAAAACAATAAAAGGCATTTCAGATTCCATCTTCAAGTAATATCAGTGTTATTAAGGCCTTTCCCACCCCTACTGATTTCAGTTTCTACTTTAAAAACTTTATCAGTATTGCTTTTATGCCTTTTGCTTGCAGAGAGACATTTTGTGGCTCACAGATAGTAGAAAAGATTAAAAACAAGAAGAATGGTTCAAAGTCCTTTAAAGTCCTTTTTACCTACCCTGAACACACCTAAGGCCAAAGATAGTCATTGTTTTCACAAATCAGTCATTATTCAAACAAAGTACAAAACATTGTCTTCAGTGATCTTCAAACTGTTAAAAATCTCAAACAAGACTAAGGCTATATCTATTAAAAAGGATTCGGACAGTGAAAGGCATTGCTCAAAGTCATTTGTATGAATTCCAAAGTACTGCCATGAGAATGGCAGCGAAAGACATTTTTACTGCTTCTTTTGAATTAACTGGTTTGTCTGGTTTGCATAGTTTTCTCACATTTCTGTAAGAAAGACTCTGGAAGGATCATCACCTGTTCTCTCTGACATGGCAAGCGTTGTTCAAAGGAAGACAGGTGGGTTTAACTGGGGTCCTATTATCTGCCTACTTAAGGCAAAAGTATTAAAATATCCAGTCAAGAGAAATCACCAGTCCTTCACTTCATGCTGCTGGCTCTTAGTCCATCTTCTCTTTTCCAAGATATTTGCTTCTACAAAAAAAATGGTCCTTTAGTCCCATTGTCAGGTGTTTGTTCACTCCGCAGGACGCGTGTCTGGGGCTGTTAAGCTGCTGCTGGTTTCAGACTCGGACTCTTTGTGGCTCCAAAGAAAGGCAAACCAGCTGGGAGATGCGTGCATCTGACGGGCTGCACCTGCACTCTTCACCCTTTTCATCTGCCAAATAATGAGAAGATGATTAGGTATAGTTAACTGAAAGAACATATTTACCAGAGATGCTAATGTAGCTCACAATAAATTAAGGGTATCATTCATTGCTTGTAGCATTAGTTTTAACAACACTGTTTCTTCAGAAATGCTTGAATAACCAAACTGTACAGTTTCTCTACTTAGAGATAAAACTATTGCATGGAAGACTTCAGTGTTAATCAAAATTAAGAGTTTCCAGTTATGGTCTTGGAGGGCTAAAGTCCAATTTGCTGATTCGCCTTCACAGACACACCTGCTCAACCTGGAAACTTGGTAATTAGCTTGTATGTTGGATCAGGTGTGTTAGAACAGTGAAGTCAATTGAACAAGGACCCCCAAGAGTGAAGCTGGACACCCCCAGTGTTTAAATTGTATAGCTGGCCCAGTCCCTCGGGTCCTTTCTCTGTTCTTGTAATCCACTGAGCAATTCTTACTCCTTTGTCCAGTAGGGTGTCAAACTCGTCACTCATTTTCCTCAGTTGCCTGCCGTATTTCTTGGCTGCCCACAAAGCAGGGGGAGCAGAGCGAGAGCGACGACGGAAAGAATCTCCATCTGAAACGTCTTCTCCATGTCTCCCAGCCCCTGACACCTGAAGATCCTCCTCATTCATAGAGTGATTCCTCTGCCTTGGCTCTGTTCCAACAACAGACAAGAACACAAACATTGTGTATTATGTATATATGACTGTAAAAACAAAGGCGAGTTCTATCACTACCACATTTGTCTGTAAACTAAAGAAAATTAAATAAATACGTTTCCTGATTTGATTTTTATGGTTACTCTTGTTTTGTGGAATGAGAAAACATTTTTGCCATTTCTTGACAAAAAATGTCCTGAAAATATTAATACAGAATATAAACCAATTGTAAATGCATTATGTAACTAATTATGTAATTACATAAATCAAATATATAACAAAACAATAGTCATTTTAGATCATGTTTGCACTGATCTTCTGCATCTGTATTTGTGTATTTTAATAAGTGTGTGTAGGCAGACAAGTCCATAAATGGTTAAGGACCTGTTTGTACAGAGCCTTTGACTTTACGTGTTACCTGTCACAGGTGACTCATTACTAAAAATAGGTCATTTGTTTTTTTTCATTAGGGAACATGCCAGCTTTGTGTATGCGCAGCCTGGAAACAGACGAGATGATAGGAGCAAGTACATCCCAAAGGATATAGCTAGACACTGACTCACCTCTGAGTATCTCTGAAATGAGAGGTCGCAGTCCAGAATGGGATGGCTCAGCTGTCCTACTGGCCTCTGGCTGGTCTGCATCTCCTAGCTCTTCAGAGGTGTCTGACTCGTCTGATATCGAGAACATGTGATCCATTGTGAAAACTAAAACAATGAGAACAAGTCAGTATAAAGTAGTTGCAGTAATCTTATCTGAAATGCGTTTAACTCTACACCTTTATTTGTCATTAAATTCAATGTTACAAGCATAGTGGTTATGTAACACCAACCATAGATTCCTGCCTAATCTATAGTCAGCGAAGTAAACCATCTACCCTTCACTTAAAGCAAGGTCAGGTATTATTTGAGCAAATATGAAATAAAATGCATATACGTTTGAATACACATCTCTAAACACGTTATATCAGTCTTATCGACCCTGAGTACATGAGTAATAGAAATCTCACAATTACGTTTGTGTCAGTCCTCAAGACACGGAATCGCCATATAGTCTTCACTTACAATCTTTTTATCTAAGCAAACACAATGACAACTCACAGATGCAAGCTTGTTCTAATGTTAAGCCATTGTTCTCGTCCACGAATCACTTTAAATTACTCATATTATTTGCCTTGATATGATCTGGCATGGTCTGAGAGGTTATTGTCTGCAGAAATGTTTTACAGCTCTTAAACACTCGGTTGTTTCTCCATAGTAACTTGCTCTCAACTTGGATCTAGTCACAGATGTAAACACCCAAAACAACCCGGTATGATGATACCACTCACACTTCAGATACCAACCAAGACATACACACGCACAACTCACAGTTAACCTCACATCAGGTTTTGATTTGTATACATAGGGAAATCAGAAAAAAATCACAAATGTTAGCTTAATGTCCCTTGCAGCTAGTCAAAAAGTCGACTAGCTTTCTTACGTTAGCAACTTCCGCTTAAATCATTGACCAACAGTTTCTTTACGCTTTTCACGCTTTGAAAGATAAAGCGCAAAAAAAAACCCTTCGGGCAGAACTAACGTATCTAGCTAACGTTAGAAATCTGATAGATGTAGAACAGTGTCAGTTACACCGGTATCCTCTCTCTATCTGCCGAATTTCTAACTACAAACAAGGCTAGTTTACTTAGCAAAGCTAGCTCCCTTACTCACTCTCGACCCCTTAAATGACATTTTCAGAACATTTAACCTCACCTCGCACTGGATTTAAGATTGCGAGGATTTCACAAGCATGTTGTTTTTGTTTTCAGCCAGGTAAAGTGTCTCTTACCGGGTTGTGGACGGCAGACAAATCCACAGAGCCGTTTACACTCGAGTCTGAGTGTTTGGGTTCCTGTGGGCTTTAATCCACCAATCAGAGCCTCCGACCAATCAGACTTCAGAAAGGAACCAACTGGACCAGAGCACATCACTGACTAAACACACATTACTGTAATGACAACAACAATAATAACAATAACAATCATAATCATCATCATCATCATCATAAACTAAAGTGGATAAACATTGTGTAAAGAATGAAGAAAAACAGGTCCACTGAATCTTATTTTATTACACGTTTAAAAAGACTGCAAGAGTAGAAGGGCAGCTGTTGGCCTGGTGGTTACAGATCTGTCCATGCCATTGGAAGGTTGTGATTTCAAATCTCTGGACTGCCAGTGGCACCAGTGAGGTATCCTTGAGCAAGGAACCACCCCTACACACTGGGTTCTTGGCATTTAGATGCCGTGAAAGAAATTCATGCTGTTCACATTATGCACTGTTTTGTGTTCACATATGACAAATGGACACTTCACAGTGTTCGTATTTCAGTATTTAGTCAAAGTCAAGTCAAAGTGAACTTTATTGTCATTTCACCGTATGCAAGTATACAGGGAAACGAAATGGCGAGAGCTCTGGATCAGCAGTGTATATACAAATACTTAGAAGAAATAAGTTAGAAATAATAAAAAAAATTAGATATAATATAGACAGACAAGACAAAACATTGTGCAAGACAAACAGTGCAATCAGACAGTATATCTCTGTGGTATGTGCAAATGGGTAAGCTATATAAATATACTATACATATACAGTAAAGATATATTTGAGTAGCAGCATGTTCCGCAGATAAGAAAAGTATGGAATGAGTAGTCAAAGTGCCAGTGTGCAAATACCAGAGGTATGTATGTGTTTTTCAGTCTTTTGTTCTAAGTACTGATATTAGATTCAATAAAAAGAGCAGTTTTAAACATGAAGGTCCCCAAAAGTATTTTTTGAACAGAATGGCCATCTTTATCCTAAAGATTGAACAGTTTCTCATTTCTTCAATTTCTGGTCCTTTTAAGAATTATTGAAATGTTCTTTTAAAGGAACCCAATGTGGTACTTTTATGGTGAGAAGGCAATATACAAGTGAGGTTAATCCGTTTTTGCACTTCGAGCAATGAGCTTGTAAATTGTATGTGTTTACAAATAGTGACATATACATATTTGTTGTGTCAATTCCTTGTGTATATGATGAAAGGTCCTGCACTTTGTCCCCAGTCTTTAATTATCTAATGGGGCAGGCGTTGTCACAGCATGGAGCGCTAAAAGCATTCTGTATGCTCTTTGATCTTTCTTTGTGTTTTGCGCCTCTCCATTCTGTTTGCCTCTGCATTTCTTTTCTGCTCTTTATTAGAAGACTCTGCGTACCTCCGTGCTCCCCTCCCTCCTTCTGGAGTCTCTGGAGTGGGACAACATCCCTCCCCTTAGCTCCCATACTCTGCCTCCCTCCTTCCCTCCCTCTGTCTCTGTGGAGGGGTGTGGATTGCCATTGGCGCTGGCAGAGAGAGTCTTGTCAATTAGACAGTTGCTGTGGAAAGCGGAGGAGCATTCTAAAGTAGCGGGTGCTCTCCAACTGGAGACGAGAGTCCACGTTTGTGTTTGAGGTTTCTGCTCCTTGGATTTCAGGTAGGACCAGGTTTGTCTGTGTGTGATAACCGTATTTGCATTTTCTAGATGATATAATGCAATCTATATAATGGATATTTTGCATAGACACAGAAAATGCATCCCCTAACACTTGTCATGCAAATGTTGAGTCAAAAAATTATTGAAGTAATAATATACTAGATGCATTATAACAATTTTGATGCATTTACATCATTGAAATCTCTGGTGAAAAAAAGTCCCACAAGTGGGAAATTTGCATCGCTATGGCAGAAAGTGGACAGTACAAAGTTAAGAGCAGCAAAAGCAATCGAATAAAATGTATAAAACATAATATTCTTAGTATATTGTAGGACTGTTTTAGTACAAAGCGTTCTGTTGATAGGCATACACTACATGCATCTCTACTTATATTCTGTATGATAAGGAGAGCAGACATGTTCTACTCACTATGAAGTAAATCTACTGGTTGTTTAAGTGTTTCTCGGAAAAGGACCAGATTCAGACTACCATTGATTCTAATAGAGAGTATCCAGATTGATGTGCAGTCCAGTGCTAGGCTTAAACCAGGTCCAGAAACCTGACTCTTAATGTTTAACTTGGATAGCTCAGCCATCATAAAGTGATTTCAGACTTGATTGACTTTGATAGGGCCAGCAAAAGAGTTTTTTTCTGGTTTGAGGTTAACTGTAAACCACAGGGCTCTGGGTCATATCTTGTGCTTTAAGAATAAAACAAGTGCACAACCTCCACTTAGATTTGCAGCCCTGGATTCATCTTTACCCTGTACCTTCTTGCCTGGGAGTCGTCAACACTTCTGCACACAGGAAAAGGCCATCCTGGTACGCTGCCAAATGGAGGCCAAGGCTGTTTAGAAAGACGAGAGGGAGCTTTTGCCTGCCCCTCGCCCCCCTTGCGCTTTACTCATCTTTGCTTTGGAAACAGTTGGCTGCCTGGGACCCTGTCATTAGCGAGATGAGAAGCAGGGCTGTGCGCTGTGAAGAAAAGGCAGCCGGTTCTGCAGGCTCCAGCCGTGTTGTCTCACTCACTCCCAGCTGTGGAGAGTGCCCGCTTGTCAAGAAAGGAACGCCACATTCTTTCCTTGTGACCCAAAACTGTGTCTTTTTGAAGGTGTACTTGCTGTAGAGGCACAGTGGCAATTATACTTCAGTGATTTACTCTTTCACACTATAGGAGGGTTTTTAGGAGACAGAGATCTCTTGAAAGTGTTCTTTTCATTATTCTTGAATGTTGCTGGTCAGACACAACAAATTTGTTGTAGCAACAAAGCAAAATGTAAATCTTCCATGCAAAACCTTTTATAACCCTATTTAACATGTACAGCACAGATGCGTGCCAGAAGTGCATCACACAGGAAATTGTTGTCATAGAGCAAAACCGCTCCTTAAATGGAAGTTCCCCCAGTTTGTGTTGATGCTTGAGGTGTCAGACATTATGCTGAGCATTGTTTGTTGTTTCTGTATCACGTTGATTAAAGTTATTGTCATTTAAAAAACTTGCAATAATACCACTATTGGGTTTTTAAAAATGTGGACACGTGCAAAAACCTACAAAGAACAAAAATGTCCACATTTCATTTATCCCATAACATTCTTGAAATGAAGAAAACTGGATAGTAACCACCCACAAGTGGAGGGGGTCCAGAGAGTGGCCTAGCATCAGCACACTAAGCAAAAGAGCAGCAAACGTTGAGTGTGTAGGAGAGCCTTTTAGACTGTTTTAAAATGTTTTAATTTTTATTAATACCCTCTGAGCTCTAATTGTAAATCTGGACTACTGCTATGGCTACTCTGA
Organism: Brachypetersius altus; assembly: GCA_037974465.1. Classification (NCBI taxonomy): domain Eukaryota; kingdom Metazoa; phylum Chordata; class Actinopteri; order Characiformes; family Alestidae; genus Brachypetersius; species Brachypetersius altus. Next base: position 12,102,882 of record JBBPDB010000011.1, read on the forward strand.
AGAACCTAGCAGTAGACAGTTTTCTAATGAACCATAATTGGAAATTAGATGTGAAGAACCCTTCCAAAGTATAAAGAGCTTGTTTTTTACCACTTTATTTCTTAGACAGAAGATTTTGACCAGATATGGTTTTAATCATTATGTTTTGCACATTATGTAACTGTTTTGTTTTTCCATTTTATTTATTATTCGCCTTCCCACATCTTGAAGCCTCGGAAGCTCTGCCCCCACATGCTCGAGCGGAATCCAAGTCTGAGATGTGACAGTTCAGAGAAAGTGCAGTGGGGTGCGGGCCACCCACCCAGACTGCCTTTGGCTTTCCTTCGGCGGAACCTCTCAGTCTCAGTCACTAATTTGGCCCACCATGCATGTAAAACCACATGTAGATTAGTGTATCTTGGAGCATTGACCATACTCTCAGATTCCATGTGATTTATTTGTTAAATCTGCAAACAAAACAACCTGGGACATTTCTCTTTTACACAAAGTGTATACAGCCACAGTGTGCTGGGCTTTGATGGTGTGGTATTCTGTCTTGTGGTTTTCTTGTTGGAAAAATGTGTACTGTGCATTGTTAGTGTATTGCTATTGTAAAAATGTGTTTTTCCATGAAAATGAATGGAAAAGTCTGTGCTTTTGCAATCTTTACACATTAACATTCTCTTTAACATTAACAGTCAACAATTAAACAAAACAAAACAAAGGCTGATACCCTGAATTATCTGGTAAATTTAAGTGTACAACTGCGAGTGGGAACAGCTTAAGCCGCGGCAGGACAGCTCCTTGCAGTGCTAGCGTTAGCCATGTTAGCTAGTGGTTGCCGTTTCAGATGCCGTGCAGAAGGCTGGTACTGTTACTGTACTTTAACACCAGCTTGCAGATTGTGCTGTTTGTGTGTCTAGAGTGAAGGGACTATAATAATTGGTTAAATCAAGGAACACGTGTCAGCGTAAGCCAATCAGAGGCAGAGATTGCATTGCATACATAAGCGAGGGCAGAGAGGGGAAAAAAAACACGATTAGTCAACTTCTCTCAGGGGCGTCGACTCGTGCCTCGGTAGTTGACTAGTCGACGTTTGTGTTAATGCCATACTAAGTACTATAGATCAGTGGCCCCCAACCTTTATTTCGTAACGGACCGGTTTAATATCAGAAACTATACGGCCCGGCCTTTAAGGAGCGGCAGATAAATATACATATTTCTACAAATAAATGATACGCATAAAAATGTGGATATTTTAAAAATATAATAATGGGGTATCTTTAAAATATAATAATAAACGTAAATCCAATGTGTACTTGCAGCTTTATTAACAGCATTTTCATAACATTGAGCCAACAACAACATAACACGGGTAACATCCACAGTTTTTTTTTCTGTGCAGCCCGTGAACCGGTACCGGGCTGTGGGTCATGTGGTACCGGTCCGCCCAGGGGTTGGGGACCACTGCCATAAAGGGTTGTGTGCATATTCCACACAGAATGGGTGCATGGCCCATCTAAAATGTTGGAGGAGGCAAGGCTCCAGGCAGTCCTCTCAACGTTCTAGTGTATTTGTGCTGTCTGGCCATTGAGCTGAAGTAAAAATCAGAAAAAAATCCTAACAGATGCCTTCCCGACAAAATGCCTTCCAGAAACAGCTGGTAAAATGATACCCTGGATCTGGGCTACCTGTTGCAATAGGAGCTCAGACATCTCCTTGGCTGTAGAATGGTATCCCAGTCAGGGAAACAAGTCTGCTTTGAAGAACTAGACAACCTCCACAAGGATGACAGTGTTGCCCAAAGTCCAATAACAAAATCTAGATATACTAGATAACAAAGTGGTAAGTGGTATGTACAATTGCCTCTGTAGAAACTCCATGGTGCAGGTTGTGCCCATATATGAGCAATAAGAAGACGTATAACTTATTGGTTTTAACAGGGGAAGAACCATTGAGCTGACCGGGAATTATGCCTGCTGGGTTTGTCTCCCCCTGATGTGCATCTCTGTTAACCATTTGAAAGTAAAAGTGACCATTCTGTCATAAGCGAACACACCTTGAATGTCCTAACCACTAGGCTACAAGCTGCCCCACATTTCTAGACAACGGGTTGTGGTGGATCCTGCATGGCATACACTGGAACCATCTCATTGTTTTTCACTTAACGCAGTTGATAGTGCCTGCAAAGCCAAGAAGCTTTGCACAAGGAGAAGATAGATGGGATATAACCAGTCAAACACTTTTTTTTAACCTTGAAGGGCTCCAAGCTCAGCTGGGCTTTGGATACAACAACCCCCCAAGAAAATGGACATGGAAGATTTATCAACTGGATATAAGAATAAGAACGTTATCCAAATAGATAGGACCTAATAGATAAATCCTAAGAAGATAGCTGGCACATTCATCAATCCAAAGGGCATAACAGTACATTCATAATGTCCAGAGATAGTGATGAAGTCCCTCTTCACCTTTGTAGGTGACTTTAGCCATTTTCATCAAGAGGCCAGTTGCTCAAGTAACACTGGAGCAAGACCCCACAACACAGACCCCAAGTGCTGATGAAGGGAGATAAAGCACAAAAAACACTAAGACTGATTTATTTTATATGCTTATGTTGTTTAGAGGTCTCATGATTGGAAAAGAGGCAATGCAGCTCACAAAACTCAAGGATGGCCAACAAACTCAAGAGAGATTACCAAACTTGTCTGTGCCAACAACAAATATGCAGCATGGTATGTTCTCCATGAATGGGGCAGCACATAGATGCTAATCATAAAGCTGCCTCCCTCTATTTAAACCTGTCTTGCTCTCTTTTGTTCTCTCTCTGTCGCTCTCTCGCGCAGGCACGCTCTCTCTGTGCCTCTTTCTCTCTCTCGCGCGCTCTCTCTTACCCTCTCTCTTGTTCGTGACTTTTCCGGAGCGTGTGGATCGTCTCTCTCTCTCTCTGTCTCTGTATCTCTCTTCCTGTCTCTCTCTTTTACTCTCTCTCTCCCTTGCTCTCTCTTACTCTCTCTGTCTCTCTCTCGTTCGTGACTGTTCCAGATCGCACCCGTTTTAAACCGGTCTCGCTCTCTCTTGTTCTCTCTCTGTCGCTCTATCTCTCGCTCTCTCTTACTCTCTCTCTCGTTCATGACTTTTCCGGAGCGTGCGGATCATCTCTCTCTCTCGCTCTCTCTTTCTTTCTCTGTTTCTCTCTCGCGCTCTCTCTCTCTCTAACTCGCTCTTTCTTACTCTCTCTGTCTCTCTCTCGTTCCTGACTTTTCCGTATTTAAATCTCGGGTTTATATTTACATTTTCTTTATGGGTAATGTATTCAACTCAGTTCAAAATGAAATTAAAGTGATCTAGAAGAACGTTTGGAGGCGTATTTATGGTTTACACTATGAAATAGTCATTGGAATCATTTTTTTTTTGGGGGGGGGCTTCAGACCTTCGTCAGAATTCAAATGAGTCATTTTAATCTAGATTAATCCCCCTAATTTTTACCCACCGTTATCAAGGCTGGCAATAATAGTGGGGCTGGCCTGAGTTACAAAACCCATGAACAGCGGACAAAATGGTTCTAAAAGAGTCAGACTAATGAATTTTGGACATCAGTTTTTAATACTCACTTAGCATAGGCCTTCTCCAGCAGGGCACTCCAGAACTCATTTTTGTCAGCTGAATGAACAAACAACAGCTTTCCATTTCTGGTGGGTAGAAAATCATCAATGACAACGTCCACCCACTGCCCGTACTGCCAGAGCTGTTGAGAGAGAGGTTTCATCAAACATAAGCAGCATCAACATCCTCCTTCCTTTATTAATGCATGCTAACCGAGTTTGGTTAGGGAACACATTGGCATAGTGCTCTCCTTTGCTTTTCTATTTATCCAGATTAATCATTTTCTGGTAAACTGAAAAGTTGTTGTACCTTGATGCCTGTAGGCGAGGTAAAAGCTCACTTTGAAGACTCACTTTTATGTAGAAATAAGCAGTAATTGATTTCATTTAACTCAGTTAATTGGGAGTGGGTAGTGCACCCATAGAGCACATAAAGCCAACCTGGAAGTGAAAGATGCCAGCATAGTTTTCCTTAAAGCTCTGCTTTGGATTAATCACGCGTGCCAGAACGTCTTGGTCCAGAGTCAGAGAGGCGATGGCTGCCATCAGCCAGCAGTCACCTGCAGGGAGGATTTATAAGTCTAAGATGATTTAAACCTGAACACATACATGTCTATGGTTTGTCTATGGCTACTATGGCTACACTTACATAAAATCAACATTATTTTTGATTATGTATATTAGGTCTGCTTATGGGGTCTAGCGCTACCTACTTTCTGCCTTGTACTGAAACAGTCATCTGCCTTGTACTCAAAAGTGGTCATCTGGAGAGTCAGTCTGTCAGTTATTCAGCAAGAGACACAGACTCTTATAGCCAGCAAAGCAGTTCTTTGTACTGGAGACTTGAATTTACGCATGGTGTCAGCTGATAAGCAGCAAATTGTGACACAAAATCCTGATCTAATTAATTTCTATGCAAGATACTGATCACGTTTTAACTATTCAGCATTATTGCAAGGTGTAACGCGACACCACAACAAAACTACTAACAGCACTAACAAATCCTTCAAAGCCAATCTTGTTGATGTCTGCATATCTCACTGTAATATCATGGTGAAGTGGAAAGTGGTGTGTATTATTTAATTGTGTTATTTCCCCTCTCAGGGGTATGGCACCATGATTCAAGCAAATCTTTACAAACTAATATTTGCAATATCAGGAGCAGTTGCTGCATCTCTGGACTTGGGATTTTATTTCTTGTTGGAAATAAAATCTTCAACTCACCTAAGGCTCCTTGGTTAATGTCAGTCTTTGTAGCTCCCTGTATGATGAACTCAGGGTTCTGAACAATGTCCTTAAATGCAGAGACACATTTAGTATTAACAGTAGTAGATTCCAAAGAATTTGGTATTATAACAAACCCTAAGATGGATATTAAATAATAACAATAATAATAATAATAATTATTATTATTATTATTGAAGTTATTCCAAACAAGTTGGTATCACATGAAATGGATATCAAAATAATAGCGATAAATAAAGGATATAAATAATAATACGAATTCATTATAAAACAATAGTAATTATAGTAAACAATACCACTTCAACTGTAACTCACTTTGGGCCGTTTCCATTGCACTCCCTCGGCATCTTTCGAACCAGGTCCGAGCAGTTTGAAGCCCAAAGACTCGGGTGCAGCTGGAAACGTGTTATCTGAGAATAATCCTTTCTTACTCAAGCACTGGGACTTCAGTTTTTCGTAGTCTTGATTGAGATACTGAATGACAACCTTGGTAGAACCCGCCATCTGTGAATTTCAGCGTAGCGTCTAAAACCGTTGAGTAACCAAAATATCTTAATCTTTGGGTTCCTTAAGCGAAGTCCGAGTGTCAACTTCTGCCGAGGATTTTAAACACTTTTAGCCGCAGACTGCTTTGAATAATTTATTTGAACCCAAAAGCAAATTTAAGGCTAAGGTAAACACTGGTTTGGTTTTATTTGCATTGATAAACACCTTGGCTTATATCAGCCAGGCAGGCAGGACCATGAAACAGCCTACTTTGTAACTGTTTTTGTTTAACAAGCTTCAGTGGAAATATGTTTATTGCATTTTTGCATCGGTTTTATACTCATATTCTGCTTTTAGATTTGTATAAATAAATGAAGGAGCGACAAAAAAACTCACTTTGTGTATGTAACTTTTTTACAAATCCTAGTGTAACCCTAGTATAATAGCTTAAATCTAGAAAAAACAGAGAAGAACAGTTGAGGCCTTCATTGTGAAGACCTAAACATTTTGGGAACTTTCTCACATTAAACAACATAATGAACAATTGGAAGTGGAGCCAGTCACTAGTCACGGTCTGATTGGTGATTGGCTCCAATGGGTGGGACTAGTTTTGTGGGGAGAAATGTCACCCTTGCCCCTCTGGAAGTTTGAGAGGTGAAACTGACTGTGAATACAATCAGCCGCCTGGCCAGCAAGATTCTGTCAGATGCCAAACCTCTTCACTGAAGTGTCACTCTAAAAATGCTACATAAGGTAAAATATATGTTATGTTTACTACAAGCTTCGGATAAAACATGGAAGGTATTCTATAACCTGGAAGTGTTCATGTTTAATCTACAAAAGGCCAACACTGTTAATGCATCAGTTCAAAACCAAACATTTACTACATTTAGTGCCTTAAGGTCTATTTTATTTTTTTTGCATTCATGAAAAATAAGTTATTTAATTTTCTGAATCGGTGTATTCATAGCCTATGACGTATATAACTCCTGAATGCTAGCTCTGTTTTAACCGAACGCTTCCAGTGGAGTGATA
>JBBPDB010000011.1:12109331-12141929 GCA_037974465.1 Brachypetersius altus
CTCTGCCGTTCGGACCAGAAGAGGGAGTTCATTCCACCACTGGGGAGCCAGGACTGAGAAGAGTCTTGACGCATGTTAAGACTGAGACAAAGCAGATCATTAAAGTATCAGCTGCGAGTGAAAGGTCACGTGCTCGAAACAGATGAAAGGTTCTATAACACTCACTTAAGCTACTTTCATAACTGAATTTGGATCACGGTATCATCGTTTATCGCAATCATTCCACAGATGATGTTTGTTTATCTTAATGTACATTATTGCCTAAGATCAATCTCTATGGCTGTGTTTGCCTGTGGTCCTCTCTGTCAGCCCTGAGTGCTTTTGTTAGAGAGAAATCATTTCATTTTCTGGAAATAAGAAATATAATAAGGGATGAGGGGGGAAGTGTGCTTCATTGATTTTTTCTGCTGTGCAAATGAGGCTGAGGAAAGAGAGGAATGAGAATTGGAAAACGAATAAGCTCTACCTGATTAAGGCTGTGCATTTTTGTTTGGTTTTGCATGTTTATGGTTGACTTTTGGTTCAGGTTTTTTTGCTGAGCCTTCGTTTTTCTGACGGTAGAAGAACCATTTCTTATTCCTCAAATCTTGACGATCCTTCTCTTGCCGAGGGAGGTTTTTTTTCATTACTGTTAAAATATTGATAGGCCCCAAAAATTGTATATTTTCAGAGCGTTCATTTTATTTGACTTCAGGAAGATTCACAATGGGAGAGAGAACAGGAGGTAGAGAGAGATGCAGTATGGGCAGGCTTGCATTCAGTTTTACGACGAATACTTAATGAAAAACCCCACGGGGGTGATAGAGCCCAGTATTTAATTAAGGGTTTATAAAATATTTAATACAAAGGACAGGGAGGGGAATTTTAGCTCTCTGTCCATTTCGGTTTGGGAACTGGGGGCTACAGTAGAGGGTGAATGATAATGGGGGAGAGAGAGAGAGACAGAGAGAGAGAGAGAGAGAGAGGGGAGGGAGAGGAGAGCGAGGGAGAAGGAGAGATGGCTGATGATGCCACAGAGTGTTAGATCAAGGAAAATGGCTCTCAGTGACATTAGGAGAAAGTCTGGGCAGATTTATATGATCTGTTGAAGTTCACTCTTAAATTTCCATGTTCAGTCTTACCTTTAGCTGAGGGTCAAGGGAAACTGAGGGGATGATTTGAAGCTCTTTTTTGGATCACCCCCAGTTCTGCAGTAAGTCTGCAGTTAAAGCTCTGGAGGACTACAAGGCAGAAACAGAGTGAGAACTGGGCCATGGTTCCCTATAGTATTGTGATATTCATCTTACCTGCTAAACACAGCACGCAGCTGCGTGAGATTCTGAGATCTAAAAGAGCACTCGACGTTCACAAAATAGAGGGGCGATGTTGTAAACATGTGGTCCACAGAGAAAGAAGATTGTGTCTACAAGAATGTCTACAGTAGCTTCCAGGACAGGACGGATCTTTTCTTTTTTGATGCAGTGATGTCAGCTGGCACAAACATTCAGGGGTTTTAGACATGTGGTGTGTATTATTATGTGCTGTAATTAAATGGTGGCACCTGATCAAATGTCTCCACTTCTTTAACATTTTCACAAAGAACATTTTTACCTTAGTATCGTTTATTATTATTTAATGTAATTTATCTATTTTGTAATATTTATACTATATCTACATGCTCCAGGAATTTCGTGTACATCAAAACTCATGGCATATTCAAGAACAGTACAGTAACACTCAAGTTAAATAATCATTTTGAATCACATTCATTAAATACATTCATTAATTAATAACTCATATGCAATGAAAAACACATCAATGAATAGCATAAAGTAACTGCATAGTTATACAAAGTGAATTGAATTGTATTTAATGTTTCGGTGTTAACCGAAAGTGTCAAAAAAACAAATGTGTTTTTTGTGTGAACAACAATAATTGTATCGTATATATTAATAAAATATTCCCTCTGCTACGTACAAACACCCATGAGGTACTGATGAATGAAATTAACATGATTTTCATCGGCTGAGCGCATCACAGTGTGTAATATTGGCTGCATGATCCACCCATTGAGTGTTTGTATGACTTATGTATCATATACAGTCAACGGTTCTTACCCTAACTCCATGTGTGTGACCTGGCTCTCACAGATTTTAAGGGGAACTGAAACTTTGCACTGTCCAGGATAGTCCGCCAAAGGTGTCCTTCATTTGTAGCATTATTGATGATACTGGGTACTGTTGGCAGTGGGGTGTAAATTGTGCTTCAGGCTTGATGTTCTTCGATGATCAAGAAATTCACAGTAGCTGGAAATACCTGGTTGCTGGTTTTATCAAGAGAACTGTCAATAAAACTTGGTATTTAACAACAGTATCTGGACAAGAGTTCCACAGTCACAGCTAAAGTCATTAATTGACTTTGACACCACTAATTTATTCCCTTATCTACTAATGACATATAGAAATGTTGCCAATTTGATCCAGAGTCATATGTGTTCTTGTACCTGAGTTTGGAAACCAGGCTCTATTTTTGTGTTTAGATTTATTTTCATTTAAACGCATGCTGAAGTGAGAAGAGGTTTATGGCTGTCTCTTACCTTACACTAATCTCTTTGACTGGCAGATTCACTCAGACTCAGATGAAGGAGATGGTTCCATCAAGTACACCATATCTGGAGAGGGAGCGGGGACGATCTTCATCATCGATGAGGTGACGGGGGACATCCACGCCACAGAGCGGCTGGATCGAGAGGAGAAAGCCTTCTACACATTACGAGCGCAGGCTCGAGACCGTCTGACTGATGCTCCACTTGAACCCGAGTCTGAGTTCGTTGTAAAAGTCCAGGACATCAACGACAGTGAACCCAAGTTCCTGGAAGGACCATATATTGGAAGTGTGGCTGAGCTGTCTCCTATTGGTAAGATTTTTTAGACCATTATTAAGAGAAATGTTTGCTTTCACTGTTTGTGTCAAAAGGACGGGTTCACTTTGCTTTAATTAATTAAATGAGACAAAAATATCTGCACAAAAAGTTGTTTTTTCCTACATAAATTATTTGATTTGTTTTTTCTTTTCTAAAAAAAAAAAAAAAAGGTGTCATAGAATAGAATAGAAAAATCATTTGTAAAGGTACCATATCAGATTTTCAAGATTTTCAAACCTAGGAATCTTATACTGAATTTCGTCGCTGATCTACAAGCTAATAAATGCAACCATGCTATCATTAGCATAACACTTACCATGGTGTTCAAGCAATATCATAAAGAAACCAGTAATTGTCTTTATTCATTGAGAAATGAATGCCCCCCCAAAAATATGTAAGATACTGTACCTTCATAGCTTTAACCTTTAACTTTTAGCATCTTGTCCTCTTCATCTGATATGTTATTTCTGTTCTTCATGTAATACATTGCATCCAATGTACAATAATCTGAAGACAGTTACTAGAGTTATAGAGCTACATCTTCATTCACCAGCAAGGGAAAAAAATCAAAGCAGCTTTCCCCCACAAGACCAACCCAACAGCACTTGTAGATTTTCAAAGGTTCTTCCAACCTTCAAAATACATAATCAGAGAGGAGTTTTCCTGGTGTTTAAAATGCATATTCACGCTCTAGAGACTACTGCAGCACAGCTGTAGGAGGTGAGTAGGCATGTTTACCACAGATACAGCAATAATTTTTATTTGGCTGGAGTTCCTCTTTACGTTACTGCAGTATATATGCTTAAGTGCATTAAAAGAATTTTGAAAAACTTGGCTTTCCATCTGACAGACATCGGTGTGATTTCAGTATCCTTTAGAACACCTTGACGTAGGTTTATCAGAGTAACCTAGGCTCAGGATGCGGCACTCTAGCCCTCAGTGGCAGTGAACCTCCTGATTGGAATTAATTCCTGCTTCCTCAGCATGGTGGAGCCTGAGCCAGGGGCAGCACTTTCTGTAACGAGGGAGAGAGGGAGAGAACGGGAGGGTGGGCGAGTAGTTAATGTTTGTGTCATCTCCACTTCTCCTTCCCCTTGTTTCTCCACCTCTCGCATTAAACGAGTGTGCACTTCATGTTTTATACATCGAACCAAGCGCCAGGCTTAATGAGATAACATCACTGCTTAGTCAAGCATTTCCTGTTGGGCTCTCCTGTAGAACAATTCCTAATGGCGTCAATGTTAGCGTCTCCCTGATAAGGTCACTCTTACTCTGTCAAAGCAAGACAGAGTGACGGGTGATAGCTCAGGCCCATATAAAGGGGATTGATGTTTCTCAGGGCCACACCATTTCCAGATGAATACAGAGGCTTCAGAACAGAATATTAAGTGGTTGTTCATTGTTTGCTCAATTGCTTGAACGTATTCATTTTACAATGCAAACAGTCCAAAGCTTAATTCCTGCAATCACTACAACCTACCTAATCGGGCTGACAGTTACTTGACAGTTACTGCATGACACCCCAACTGCAAAATGAACACAATAAATCTTATTTACACGCTTCGGTAAAAAACATTGCCAATCATCTTATGATTTATGGTGCTACTTACAGTGGTGTTTTCCTTCTTAACCATGCGTTCCACAAGAGTCGAAAAGAAGATTTTACAGCTGAGGTATTAGAATATTTTTGAGCTTGTGTAACCTAACGTCTCACTGGCAGCACATTCAGAGACGTTCCCTTAATCTGCCTCTAGAGTTGTTGGCATCCATGCACATCCACTTTAGGCACATGAAAATACAATCAGTTCTATTATCTAATTACTGGCACCCTTGTGAAAAACACTGTGAAAAGTCTTTGTGGTTTATTAGCTCAGTCTCACTTTGGAAGTGTGAGAAACACTAAGAGAAAATGTGAGAAATTATTCTTAAGTAACAAATATAATAACAAAATTACTGGTGCCCCCTTACAAAGATGTAACAGAAGCATGTTCCCAACTGAGTGTTCAGGTCATCTTTTCTGTTTCACTGGGGTATAAATATATAATGACACAGAGACCAAATTCCCTTAATCGTTCATTTACCTGGAGAAGATGAACGAATAAACTAGTGAAATCTTCATAAAATAGCTGTTGTTTGTAAAAAAAAATAAATACGTTTTTGAAAGTAGCCAGATTCACCGTTAGGACTATAAGGATATAGTGAATATTACCACTTTGCATCATGTGTAGTCTGCTTAAAAAGGCAAACATTTCTCCAGTGTTTGCCTCATCAAGTCACCAATTAAGATCAGAATACAACCATGTACCTGCTGAGCTCATCACATGGTAAAGCTTTTCTTTTCTTTTTCTTTAAATAAACATTAGGCTCCCATTTAAGTCTACAGCAGCTCCACCTATCCAGAGTAAAATTATAAAGAGTGAGCTACAACACAGAGCTGTCACTCGAAACAAAGGTTATTTAACTATATCTGTGTTGTAAAATGCCAAACATCATAAGTGAACCTCAGAGGGGAAAAAATAAAATGTGAACACAACACACAGTGTGAACAGCATGAAATTGTTCTTTGCATTTAGCCCATTCACCAAGTAAAGCAACAGACAGCCAGCGGGAAGCAGTGTGTCGGCACGGTGCCACAGGCAGTCATGGGATTTGAACCCACAACCTTCCGATTGCAGGGGCAGCTCCCTAAACACTTGGCCACCAGCTGCCCACCAGCAATAAAGCAATAAGTATCTGTGATTCTTTAGGGCTGCATTTCCCCCAGTACCTGGTTAAGATACATTTCATCATAGATTTCATGAAGTACCAGGAGATTATAGGTGAAAATCTAGCTGGCCCTGCCAAAAAGTTAAAACTGGAGCTTAACTGGATCTTCTAGGGAACATTGTTCTAAAACATATTTCCAAATCTCCATAAAAATGAAAACTATTTCTTGATAGAGCTTAGACTAAATAGTTCTCTTAACCTAAATTTACTTTAATGGTTAGATGCCTTTTCCTTCTGTTTTCAATGTGAGTTTGAGATAATTAAACATTTTTGACCCATCTTTACCAAGATTTTGCCAGTAATTTTGGAGCTAAAATAAATAAGCATGAGGAATTTGTGAAATAAAAAAAAATCTATGAAGTTTTATATTATGTATTATATTCAGGTAATAAAATGAGTAGAGCAGATCAAATTGCAAAAATGACACAATCACAATATAGGGGCTTTGTTCTTATACTCGAATGCACTTATTCCTGAAAACATTATCAGAGGATAATTTGTTGTTAAAATAAAGTCTTTATAAACTAAAAAGTCTTTAAAAAAACATTAAAACTCTTCAGTGTTCACTTACAGTGAATTTGAAAAAAGTCATGTAAATGGACAATTCAGAAGTTATACTGGAAAAAACTAAAACAAAATATTTTATTCATTTTTATAAACTTAAATTAAAAACTCCACACATAAATGGATATTATGTACTATAAATTGTAGAACAAATCCTTGTTTTTATTTGAGATTTGGTTTTCTAATACTACTAATAGTGCCTCTAACTAGCCTAACAGGCTACTGTCATGGCGGGTGTACGAGCGAACACACTTGCAGGACAAAGCTTAGATAGTAAAGGGGGTATTAATGAGCAAAGATTCAGTTCCTGAGCTCCAGTAAACAGACTGGTGTTCCAAACCTGCACCTCAGTCAGGCTTTTTACGCCACATTCACCTTCCTCTGTAACTTGATTAAAATTGTGAAGTGTCCTAGACATGCAAATACAGTCTTAAGATTACAGGTATCTAATTCAGAAACCTTAGCAATGCCCATGCCCCTCTCTGCATCATTAATTAATTCAAAATCTGCATCATTAATTAATTCATAAATAAATAAACATGGCTGAACAAGAAAACAGAAAATGTTTAAGAAAATTAAACACACTAAAACAATAATTAATATTTAGATTTTTTTATGTATTTTATTGACTATTAATAGACTCATGGTTAAAAGCGTTTTTTAAACTCTTAATTAATTCAGTCATTATTTTTGATTAAGCAGTGAAATTAACATTAACAATAACAGAAAAAAACATTAACAATAACAGAAAAACAAAAGCATTTTCAGTATTTTATTAAAATAGTTCAATATTTAATGGGCACTAAAGTATGTCGCTCTGGGTAAGAGTCTGCTAGATGTGATAAATATATAAATGTGTTAAACTTAAAATAAATCTTATTCAATAAGAAACACTTATTAGATTAATCAAATTATTGAAAAAAAAATAGTATAAGAGATGAACTAACTGTAGTGGGAATCAATAGTTATACCTCATTATACTGGATGCTAACATAGCTCATTCTAGTCAGAATTTACTGTCTGAGCAGATATAATATTATATCTTAAGCTTAATATAATATAATGCAACATACATTATATGCTATGAAAGCCTTTTTATCTCTGTCTTTTGTTTTTGTTACATACACTGATTCTATGCAATATTTCACTCTCCTCTGGTTACTTTTCTTTGTCATTTTAGGCATCATTAGACTGTTCATGGGTTCAGCTTGTCCTCAAATGAGTAGCACTTTAAAAGCCATTACAGAAAGACACTTGGTTGATCAAAGTCTTGAGCCTGATGGACACTGTTAGCAGATGAACTCACTGACACTGGGATTACAATCTTTTCTCCAAGCATAACAACATCAAACTCTTTAGCATATCAAACAAAGCTCCTGCAACTGGAACTCATTTCTCCCACATGTTTTAACACTGCAAAGGTATTATACCAGCCATCATCGCACCTAATCAGACTGATGGTCACATAACAGACAGAGTTAATTTAACGTCTGCGGAGCAGTGGCACTCCCTTAACCAACCCCACGCACACATGTGGAAAGCAAAGTGCCCTGCAGAAGTATGAGATTTAATCACAGCTAGTGGCCAAGCATGATCGCCACAGTGTTTTATTACCGCAGAGGCGAATGCTCAGCAATAATAATAAAACCATAATCACGGACAAGCCCCCACCATATTCAGTTTTGCTCATTGCTCTTGTCTTATTCCTTCCCTCCCTCTCTCTCTTTCTCTCTCCTCGAATTCAGACTCTAGATCTGGCCTTTAGCGGGGCACTGGAGTCCAAGTCAAATTTGTTTGCATATAATTCACGCTGCTTTGATAGTCCATCTTGGATAACACAATGAACGAGCGCGCAGCTGGGAACTCGAGGCACGAGGTGCGAGCGTGTTCACTGGCTGGTAATGGAATTAGCATGAAATTACTAGCGAGAGTGTGAATTTCATTTGTCTTTTGGAGGTGACTGGGCTTGTGCATTACAATCTACACGAGGCCATGGGCTGGGTCTTCTGCGTTGTAATTCAAACTCATATTTGGACACAAATTTCAGTACACTTTTACCTTAGAGTGAGACAATTTGACAATTAAATTTCCCCTTACTTTCTTCTCAGATGGACTAATTGGTGCCATTTGTAGTCTTAGCCTTGCTTAAGTCTGTTCTGTTAACACTGTCCTCTTATTCAGGAAACTGTGGAAAATGTCTGTAGTAAATGGTTAAACCTGTGTAACAAAGTTGATGCCTCGAATGCACAGAATTTACCTCGAATGCACAGACGTTTGAGGATGTGTGGTATTTACATATGACTGATCTTGAATAAGATGTTGCTTCTCACCTGTTTAGCAGGATGGAAAGCCTTATTTGGAGGAAAGTCTTATTTAGGTAGGCAGGAGAAGGTGTAATCTCATGGAAAGAATTTAGCTAGCTGACTGTTTGGAACTGCTGGAACTTTGCCAGTGCCTGTAGGACAAATTCAGCAATGTAGAGGAAGCAGGATTGACAATCTTTATATGAACATGACCACTCAATTTAACAATAAACTGCAATGGGCTACATTAATAACGAATGTGTACTTTACCGCACTTCTAATGTGTCAGGATGGATGTGATTCTGGATGCTTTTAACACGTACATGTGTAATATCGCTTTCAATAAATTTATACTGAAGAATAATTAGCTGCATATAATGTGCCTATTGATAGATATAAAATTGTATTGTTTAAAAACGAAAATACAAAATAATATCTGTTTTGACCGCAGTGTAGTCTTTGTGTAGTCTAACAAATGATACGTTTACTACTAGGCGCAATCTCAAAGCTCATGTACTAAACTCTCTCTCTCGCTCTCTCGCTCTCTCGCTCTCTCGCTCTCTCGCTCTCTCTCTCTCTCTCTCTCTCTCTCTCTCTCTCTCTCTCTCTCTCTCTCCTCCCCCCAGGTGATACCCTGTTCATCGTTCTCCGTAAGCAGAAACTGATCTTCCTGCACTGGTACCACCACATCACGGTTCTGCTGTACTCCTGGTACTCCTATAAGGACATGGTTGCCGGCGGCGGGTGGTTCATGACGATGAACTACCTGGTCCACGCAGTCATGTACTCCTATTACGCCCTGAGGGCCGCGGGGTTCAGGGTGTCTCGCAAGTTCGCAATGTTCATCACGATCACGCAGATCACGCAAATGGTGATGGGCTGTGTGGTCAACTACCTGGTCTACTCCTGGATGCAGCAGGGCCAGGAGTGTCCATCGCACTTCCAGAACATCATCTGGTCGTCCCTCATGTACCTCAGCTACTTTGTGCTCTTCTGTCAGTTCTTCTTCGAAGCCTACATGACCAAGACCAAATTGAAGGGAAGCAAGAGCCAGTAAAGTGCACCAAAAGATAGCTAGAAGGATTAAGAGAGAGAGCAGTGGGTTAAAAAAACAAAACGAAACAAAAAAAAAAAACCTAAAAGTGGACCATTGTGCGGATAAAATGTCTTAAGTGAGGCGGGTTTACAGCGACCAGGAGGTTTCGCGGTTTTAAGCTTGTGCATACTGTACTACTAACGCATAAAGGTAAACCTCCCCACCACTGGGGGGCTCTACTGAGCTGCACTGATTACGATAAATGAAGAAAAAAATGTGTCTTTACGTGATGTTTATGTGCCCAATGCTATTCTCTATATTTTAAAAAATGTATAAATACAAAAAAGGGAGATCAGTTTAATAACCTAGCCTAGATTTAATAGTGTGTCTGGGGGAAATATAAAAAAAATCAAAGGGAACGAATGATGACGGAAATCTCCATTTGTGTGGTTACGTCTACGATGTTTGTCTTTGAAGTCGACGTTAATGTTGTCACTGTTCCGTTTTAATTTTTTTATCGATTAGACGCTAGCGAGAGGTAGTTTTGTACGAAAGCCATGTCGACGGACGACCGGTGAAATGATTTTGCTGAACAAAAAGCAAAAAAAACCACAAAAAAGCACTACTGGATGTGTCATGTTCAGCATCGTGGTACGAGGTTCTCTCAGGTCTGAAGGGTTTTCCGTTTGATGTGCATATCATTTTAAGAATAAAACGAAGTAGTATAATATTAATAATAATTAAAACATGATGGTGAGGTGGACCTGAAATGCTGAGCGCTGAAGAAGATGAGAAAACCAAATGCTGAGAGGACAGTTTAGGGCCCGGCTGATCATCTCCGATCCCAACATGATTCACTCAACCTCTATGAGCCCATGAGTCACCGCCCTCTGGGGGGGCGTGGCCTGTTTCCCGCGGCTAGAGGTCGGTGTCCGTCATCATCAATTCCAAAGACCAATGCCGAAGAGGTTCTGGGGCAGACCTTCATGAAGGAACTTGGAGTTTTAGCGTATTTAAACATGCAATGTGTCTGCAAACACTGTAATAAAGCTGTCATTGAACGGGTCTTTTCTTGTGCTTGTTTACTGAGTGGAGCGTGAAACTCTCTGGGTCCTGCATAGTTGCTTGGGGTTCAGTATTTTTACTATTTTTGCTTTTCTTTACCTTAAACCGAATACTCTGCACATTGTACTCTCACAGTAATACACAAAGCTACACATGGTCCAGGTTCCTGCACCAGCCTGCATTACATCCACACTCCTGCGCCGAGCTCCATCACATCATTGCTCCTGCACCAACCTCAGAGGTCTTCACTCCTGCACTGATCTCCATGATGTTCTTACTCCTGCACCGATCTCCATGAGGTCCTCACTCCTGTAACAAGTTCCATTGTTTCTACATTCGAGAGAAGCGTAGAGAAATAAACAGTTCAGGAAAGTACAGATTAGTGCAGGCAGGAGGTTTATGTCTCATTGATTCAGACAGAAGTTTATTCTGTGTTCTCTGTGAGATGTTTAAATTTGCAGTGACTTATCTTTGTCCATTAGGCAAATTTAGTACTTAAAACCAGCACTATTTTCATACCTACTTTAGTCACGGTTCCAAGCGACCTTTGTGGCTCCTTATGGAGTCGCTGTAGGCCCTCTTTACCCTTGTGTGCTGCTGATGACCCGTGTTCAGATTTCATCTGTTTCCTCTTGTAGCTCATTTAACAGTAAAACATCACTCGTGCATTTAAATCCTGCTACTCAGATGACTTTAAGAAATCACTAATTGAGACAGACCACTCATAGTTCACTAACAGCAACACCTCACTCTTATTCTAAACTGTATGGTGTATTTCTGCTCTTTATTATAGCTAACAAAATGATTATTTTTCAGGGATATTCCTAAAAATGTCAGATTTCTCAGCCTAAAATGGATCCCACAATCTCAGTGTTAATATTCCAGAGTTCATCCACCAATCAGATTCTCCAAACAGTCAAAGACACAAAATCTCTCCAGTCAAGGTCTCTGACCTTCACCCTTATTAGCCTTCATTCATACTTCTAGGTCATGAACCTTCAACTCTGCAACTCAAGACATTCAGGTTTTTCTTAATAAAGAAAAGTAATCTAAAACTTAGCTCACGTTTGTTATTCATAATATTTAATATACACTACCAAATCAGGTGAAATTATCTTTGGAATTTGTGGAATTTATTTGAATTACATTTTTTCTATACATTCCAATTCGATTCCAATTCCATTTTCCTTGAGGTGCATCTAATTCTGGTTCTGAGTCTGGAATTCGTGATCAATTCTCAATTTAGTTTCTGAACCAAACAGCCCTGAAAAGTTTTGTTGCTGTCCTCTGTTTTGGTCTTGGAGCATCTGATGTTCACCATACTCAACAATAAGCATATAATTGTAATGTTAAGCTATAAAATAGCAAGCTAAGCTTCAGTGCTGTCCATTATTGACATCATTAAAAACAATATTTCGCCTTTTCACAGGGTTGCTTCCTCCTGCAGTCCAGCTTTGTTTTGACCATTCATTTTCCCAATTCTCCAAGGCAACGTCTCCATGGCAACATCATAAAGTGTGCAATTAACAGAACCATAAAACAGTGTCAATAGCTTCTTAGGTTAGGGGGAATCACTTTAGTCCCACTGACGCAGCAGAAACCACTAAAGAGTTTCGCAAAGTCCATCACTATGGAGATGACTCTCAGAACCTTCAGGAGCTTTCAGGCCTTCAGGAAAGACCTGACTTGGGATTTCTGGGAACCTGTATATAAACACATCTGCCCTTTATTCACTTTGCTTTAATAAAACAGAAACAGAAAAATGTCCAATCAGGGTGTGTCTCTCTCTGTGATATCTAGGCGGATATAACAAAGCAAGGTCTCTGATTAGTCAGTCCTTCAGGAGCTGGACTGAAGGCCTCACATATCAGACTAACTACTAAAATGATTTAAAAAGAAGAATCAGTCAATTTTTCCAAATGAAAGGACCAATTTTGTAAGTATAATCGACACCCTAAGCCTCCTGGATGTTCTAAACTGTAGAGCACCCCCGTCCCTCTTTATCTCCCTCTCTCCTCTCTCTGTCTCTCTCAGATGCTCTTTCTGTCTCTCTCTCTGCCCCTCTATGTCTGTTTCTCACTGTCTCTGTCTCTCTCACTCCCACTCTCTCCCACTCTCTCTCTCTCTCTCTCTCTCTCTCTCTCTATGAGGTTAATTAAAGTACAAATGTGATTTAAAAGACGCAGATTTATTCACCCCGAGTGAACGCGGCCTCTTACACATCAAATTACAATGAATATTAATAAACTGGGCTTGTGTTCGGCTCTGCCAGGCGGCGCTGGGCTTAACGAGTGTGTGATGTGAGCTGACTGTGTGTTTACACTGGCGGAAATGCAGTTTGTCAGACAGGCATTAATTTGCTGCACTATTTCATCCACAGATCTGTATATCGGGCTTTTGCTAGCTTGCACACACGCACACACACATACATCTGTGCAATCTGTTCTTTAGATTTATGGGGCACGCAAATGTAATTAATTAAATAAAATACAGCCCTATTTTCCATCAGCACTGAAGCCGATACCTGGGCTAAAAGTCATTTTCAGTTCAGATTAACAAAGACATCAGTGTTTCAGTTTTCTGTGAGAAATCAATCAGATCTTTTTCCTTGAGTGGAGAACCCTCAGAGCTTTCTGGGCCTTCAGGAAAGGCCTAATGATGAAAAAATACAGTTCTGTGTGTTTTTGTAGATCATTTTGGACCCCAAAGATGTACAAAATGAGCACAGACACTGAAAATACATAATGTTTTTTTTAATGTGTACACATTTTGAACACATTCAGTTAAGTTAAAATATAAATAAAATATAAATTATTTTAGTTTATTTAAATGTATTTAGTTCATTCAATCACACTGACCCCAAACATGAAAGGAGGGTTAAATTCTGTAGTCATTCTAATCATGTTTGGGTTATATTTTGATTGGAAACAAAAGATTAAACTCCTAACAGTTGTCCAATCATGATGCTTTTCTCTGTGGTATCTAGGTAGATGCACAGCAAGCTCTCCCATTGGTCAGGCCTTCAGGAGATAGACTGAAATCCTTAATTACCATCATCATTAGGAAAAGGACTCAACCAATCACACTCTGATCTACAGTGGATGGGGAAAATTGTCATTCTAGGCCTTGGGAAAGTTCTAGATCAGTGGTCCCCAACCTTTACTACGGCCCGGCCTTTAAGGAATGGCAGATAAATATATGTATACATATTTATACAAATAAATGATACGCACAAAAATGGGGATATTTTAAAAATATAATAATGGGGTATCTTTAAAATATAATAATAAACGTAAATCCAATGTATACTCGCAGCTTTATCAACAGCATTTTCATAGAAGTTTTTTTTTTCTGTGCAGCCCGCGGACCGGAACCACATGACCCACGGCCCGGTACTGGTCCGCGGCCCAGTACACAGTACTGTAGGCATATTACTTTACAGTTGTAGACAAACATGTAAAAGTTCAGTTTATGCATATATCAGTGTCAAAATGTGTCTCACAATTCGTAGGTACATTTCTTCATTTCTTTCAGTGCTTTCAGTTTCATTACTTCAGCTGTCAGTCTTCTATTTTTCTGATGAGTGTGCTCTAGTTTTTCCCTCCAAATGGATTTCTAGGGAACCTGGGTTACCTAAGTAGTTTGTTTGTCTGAGCTCACACAGAGAACTTTCAACACCAAGTCACTGAACTTGCTTCAGACCTTACTGCAAACACCTTAAATGAGGAGAATGGTATAATCATAGACAAGGTCTTTACATGTTGAATCTTGCCCTTAAGAACAATGTTTGCGGTTTTGGAACCATGAGATCATCTTGTGTGATCAAGTGGAGTGCTGGGAATGTAGTGGGAAAACACTTGAGGCATTGTGTAGTCTACTGTTTTTACTGCAGGGCTTCCGAAACAGATAGAAGCCTATTTGTACATCATAATCTAATAATAAAGCTATCCTCAGTGCTCCATTTCCAAATATCAGCATGATTTATTACAGATGATTAGACATGAAATTGTATATTGTCCAAGGAAAACTTCCATTATGAATGAACCAATAGAAAGGGTCCAAAGTTAACCTGAATACAATGTTTACATAATGTACATTTATCTTAATGTTTTAAAGAAAGCTTTTCTTTTTGGGCATTTAGTTTTGTTTTAATGATTTTTACAGCAAACCTTAATGCTTACATTACATACTCTCCCACCTTCAAGCATAGCCCTGATCAAACACTTACCCAGATAAGATTTGTGCTTTAAGATAACAAGCATTCTCTGGCTTTGATCATGTGTGTCAGAAAAAAAAAAAGGCTGTGGACGTGTATAGTGCTTTACAGCTGTTTAACAAGTATTAAACCATTTCACATAGTTCTTTTACAGAGTGAAACAAGTCATTCTTCAAGGCACTGGCCAGAGAGGGCTTTCATGGACCTAGGGAGTGATGTTTACTTTAGAGGAGAGCCCCTGGATTGATCTAAGATAAGTAACTTGTTGTCAGAAAGGACCACGGGGATGGGAAAAGGTCCCAGTGCTAATCTGCCCCAAGCACAGTAAGGAATTTGGCCCTTTTTTGGAGAGCAACCCATGGAGCTCCCACTTAATCCTCTTCATGTTATAGACATCCTGGGCCTGCAGTGTTGTGAAGGCTCAGCTTACATGAGTTCTTAAGAAATTGGCTTAGCATCTTATTAGGTTAGTTAAACTAACTCCGCATACATGTTCTGTGGTGGGCGGAAACATTTTTGTACACAGATCCCCTGGCCTTCCTGAATGGCATATCAGGTTTCAGAAATAACCTTTGATTAAACAGAATGCATGTACTACAGAGCCATACACATGTACCTGCATAGATCAGGTCACACTTTGACGGTATTCTGCTCCGAGCTATCTTGTACATAATGACAGTGATGTTGAAAGTGAAAAGTGTGGCTGAAATGAACAACTATTAATACATTTAAGGACATGTAATATGTGCTGCATCTGTAGCATATAATCCCTTCCCAAAGATGATCATTTCAAACAACAATCATTCAGCATTAATTAGAACATTTGGATTCCATGAGTTTTTTGTAGGGAGGGATTAGGAGAGTTTTTTTAAAGCTGCTGGAGAGAGATATTGTGCCTTGAGGGGTAAGGCACTGTGGAAATAAGGGGCTACCCGAAAGTGGAGCGCATCATCTCCACCAGTAGGAAAATAAGGAAACCATGATTAGAGCAAATGTGAAATGTGTGAGCTTTTCTCTACTTTGCCTATTATTACCTATTATTACATAAAAACTTTGACAACTTTAAAGATTTTTTGTAGCTAACAAAAAAACGTAAGAAACTTGCATCAATGTCATGGGGCAGAATGCATCCTGACCACATTTCTGACATTTTATCCACTTGTGTCTTGGTCCAGGGTGATGAATGAGTCAAATTTGCTGGTCTTCACAAGGGAATACTGTGCTTGTTTTGGACTCGATCCATCTGGGACGGATCAGTCATTACGGTAGTTTTGTGATCCAGGAATGCTGTTTTTATAAGCTCTGGCATTGTAGAAACACGAGTAAAAGGGAATCCCTGTTTCAAAAGACAAGAGAAACAGACAGTTACTGGAGTCATCACTGACTCAGAAAGTGAGACTGGAGCTTTTTGAAGTGTAATTTAAAATCTGGGAAGCCTAAGGTTTTTAGGTGGAAGCAACGATCTTGGGTCAGTTCTTGGGGGGAAAAAGTGACATTGTTGAATTACTGGCCTTTTAAGTTCTTGTGTGGGAGGGAGGGTTGAGGTCACTATTAGAAGGAGCGCTCAATTTTGACCTAATGGGTTCTTTAAATGCTCTTGCACAGGGTGAATGATTTGATTTGTTTAAGGGCTCTTAGTCTGAGCTCTTGTTCTTGCTCTGTTAACTACCTCAGTGATTTGCTACTCGAAGAAAGCCTAAATGTGATTTTAGAACATAGTAGTGACCCCGCCAGTAGCCATAAGAAGAGGCTGGATGTCTGGTTCGAAGATGTAACCTATTGTTAGTAATCTGAGAATTAAGGCCTTTATTTCTTTCCCTGATGGTCTGACCATTTATTCAAAGTAATAGAAAAAAACCCCACTCCAAAACATTGTTTGAGAGAGTTCCACAAAAATGCTCTTCAGTTATGATTATTTATATGAAGTAAAGCATCAAATGACTGAAGGTGGCATTTAACTGCAGATGGGTACAGTAAATTTGTTCCAGGGGGTAGGAGACTTTAAATGTAAACCATGTGTGTGAATGACCAGGTGATGACATGTGCTCTCAATGAAGAGTATGATGTAATTCTGGGGGAAAAAAATCCAAGAAGAGAGTTAAACAGCGGTTCAGGACCCACATCTGTTTCCCAGTTTCAGGTGTGTTTCTGTTAAAACAAAGTCCATGACCATGATATTAGGTCTCATGTGACTCCTCAGAGATGAACACTGATTATCATTCATTCAGAATGGTGATGATTCAGTGACCCATTTACACATGATAGACCTTTAACCTCATTCAGCAAAAAGTGATACATGCTCACTGCCAACTAACTGATTAATTCTGTTTGATTGCCATAGAAGGTGCGTAATGTCCATCATTATGTAGATGTAGTGTTAACAGGTTCCGGTTGTTCTAATGTTAAACATGATTCTAGCACAATATTTAGCTAGTCCTAACTGACAAAGTCTTTAATCACATTTTTCATACTGAGAAGACTTCGGGTGGCCCATCTGTTATGTTTGGTTGGGTTAGACCTCATTATAAACATATAATAGTATGGGTTTTAGGTGTACTGTGTAATACAGAGCACATTTACTGCACCAGAAATGTGCAAAGAATTATAATTATTATGCTTGATAACCTTCATACTTTTAAAATGTGTTATGGGAGTGATTGTAAAACTGATTTTATAGTGGTTGATCCAAATACTGCTACAATTAAACAGCAGAAATATGACCCACTGGTTAAGCTAAATTTGATTTACTGTACATTGTCTGGAAGTTTTACTACTTCGAATTCAAATCTTAGGTTAATAGTTGGTCTAATAAACTGGGAAAAAGACTTTTTACTACTTTAAGTGTTTTTTCCTGCACGTTTTTAGACTGTCCTTACAGCCCAGCCCAGTTCCAGTCACTATGCCTGTTATATGACAGATGGGAGGCATTTTTCATGACCTTGAAACTTTGTCAATTAATGGTGGTTAAAGAAATTAACCCCATTTAGCTGTATTTTCGTTCTCTCCCCTTTGACCTGTTAGGGCAGGGCTTGAGGATTGTTTGAGGTCAAAGGTCATCTTTCAAACTGACATCACACCTAGGTGGGGCTGGGCAGTGTTTTCTCCCTTCTCCGCAAACATGTCAGGTGGACGTGTAAATGAAACATTTTGCCAAGCCAGAGGGATATATTTGTGGTGTGTATTGTTCAGTTCTGTGAAGAGTGGTCAAAGAATGGAAACTGCATTACAAAGCATGGCTAGTGGACTGAGCTTTCTGTGAGAACCGCTGTCTTTGGTTTGGTTTAGTTTGGTTTGTGCTGGAGATCTTGTTCTAGAATTAGTCAAATAACTCATTTTGCTCACTATGAATTTCAAAGGGCTCCTTAAAAGAAACAACTATTTATGCCACAGTTAGTTACACCCTTGTAATGTGATTGGCTGAGAGACTGGCAGCTGACTTTCATACATGGACATACAGTATATATGGACAAACGTATTGGGGCACACCTCTTAATTCAGGGTTTGGGCCAGGCCTTTAACTTCTAATAAAGATTAATATTAATGCTTTAGCATACCAGGATCCTTTGGACAATGCCATGCTTCCAACTTTGTGGATACAGTTTGAGGAAAACCTGCATCAGTGAGCAAAGTAAGCTCCATAAAGACGTGGTTGAATGAGTTTGGAGTATAAGAACTTGACCTGCACAGAAACCTGACCTCAACCCCATCTAGCATCTTTGGGATGAACTGGAACAGAGATTGTGAGCCAGGCCTTTTCGTTCAACATCAGTATCTGACCATTTAAATGCTCTACAGAATGAATGGGCACAAATTATAGCTGCAAAGAGGGGAGCAACTCCATATTAAAGTCTACGTATTTGAATGGAATGTCATTGAAGTCCCTGTTGGTGCAATGGTCAGGCGTCCCGGTATTTTTGTCCATATAGTGTAGGTGAAGAAGAAAGTCACAGCTGTGAACATATATGTGTGTTATTTATGTGTTTTCCTTTCCTAGTCTTTTACAGATCTCATCTGAGCAGGTGACAAAGTGCCTGAAATGCTTTGAGAGAAGACGAACGTAAATCATCCACTTTGAAGCAGAGAGCTTATCAGCAGGAGTCTCACACATGAGGATTATCAGAAATCTCAGTTCTTTCACATCAGTTCATTCTCAGGACAGAATTCTGTCAAACTGAATGCTTAATGAGGAACTTTGATCTAACAAACTGAGGATGATTCTTCAAATAAGGACCCATATGTGCCTGTTTTGGCTTCTCCTTTCGCTGGGACTCCTACACTGGACTTGTGGCTCCCTAGTGAAGACCAATCTTGGCCTGCGGGTGAAAAGAGGCCAGTCAGTTTTCTTGCAGGAAGGAGATTTGCAGTTCCATATACCCAAAGAGAAGGATGCCTGCAAGCTGGAGGTGGTCCTTAATGAACCTATTACACAACGTGTTGGCACGCTCTCCCCCCAGGTATCACACAGCCCTCTTTTATGCCTCTATAACACAACATATTGATTTATCTGAGAGGCTTGATCAAAGGGGTCTTATCTACAGAGGGCTGGTGTGGCTGCAGTGTTTCATTCCAAGCATAAACACCCTAGAGTCTACTTGTTTAATAAGTTCTCTGTCTTTAAACAATTGATCAGATGTGCTGTTGCTTGGTTGAAACCTACAGCTGCACCAGGGCTTTGAAGATAAAACTAGACACAACTGACCTTATTACTTTTGGTTTTCCTTAGGACTTTCTGAGTGACCTGTTTTTCCAAAACATGTTATAAATGATGGATTAATATATAGAAAGGTTTTAAAGTTTAAGGTCTAAACTTTGAAGGTCTAAAAATTCAAGCTATGTGGTCTCACTTCTCATGAAGTCAATACAACACTGTCTAAATGTGCCTGCCATTAACACAACACCTTTTACTGGATGGCAGGTAATTAAATGAAACTTCTTCCGGTGTGCTGTAACTCTGAACTCATTGCATACATAAATACACAAACCACCTGTTTTGGAGGCTGGTAATTGTGACCCTGTGTAGAAACAGCTGCCCTTGAAGACTTGTAAGATTGTTTTGCTGTTCTCAAAGTCCTGGCTGCCCTCTGCTTTCTTTTTCAAGGTCTTTGCCGCAACTGTGTAGTAGAACCTTTGGAATCAGATGGATCAGATTTCAGACTCACAGAATTTTCATTCTGTTGATCCAGTGTTAATGATCACGTTGTGTGTCGCATGGGCTTCTGATGGTGATAGAAACCATAGTATCAGACGACATCTCATTCAAATTTGAGTGGATTGCCATTCAGAAGGATAACCATCGAATTAGTGCTACCTTCAGCCCTACACAGTGAACCAAAGAGAAATGAGAATGTGATGACAGAAAAATGCTGACTTGTAAAGCGATATCTCTGCACATTAGCACTAGTTTATATCAGCCTGAGTGAGGTGTGGATTTTCTTCTCATTATAGCATTAAAAAGCAATTGTAATGTGCAAACTCATTTGCATAATTTAAATACTATAGGTGTTACTGTGAAAGAACATAATATTGCAGGCCATTATTTTGGTTTAAAGGTAATTGGTACAAATATTGGTACAAATAAACTGCTGTTTAATTGACAGTCAATAGTTACTGTTTAATCATGTTTTTTTTTGTCTGAATTAGCTTAATTTGCAAACAGGATGGAGCCACATTTTTTTCTTTTACCGCTATAATCGGTGTGTTTGCAATTATTTCCATGAAGTGACCACAGGAATGGAATCCACAGGCCTACATAAAAGTTAACTTATGTACTTAGCGTGTTGGAATTGTTATTGTTTGCTTGTAATTCTTCACATTTTGTCCTGGGCCTGTTTAAATAATGATGTACAGAGTTTAAAAGTGTTGTAATTGCTTCTTTATGTTTTCTCTATCATCATGTGGCAAAAACAGCTGAACATGTGGCGTACCACCACAGTCTATCACAGTACAGAAAGGACTGCCATTGTTCTTTCATGTTTCATTATTATGGGCCTCTGCAGAATTAACAGTTTTCTTCTGGTGTTTTTTTTTTAATTTGTTTCTCAAGTAGAGAGTTTCGTCTGAGTATCTGCTCTTTCTTTTGTCAGGTTTTTGACTGCCACTATTTGGTTGATGAAGTTAAATATACTCATAACGGCTGTCCCATTTTAAAAGAAGATGCAGTCAAACTTCGACTGTACAGGTACGTATTATATTGCAGCGTTAGTTTAATTGCATTGAGATACGTTATACACATCTGAGACGAAAGAATAGACCAGTTAATGGTTATAAGCTTACATGATTTTTTTGCTTTAAGGTTCACAGAGTCAGAGACGTACAGTGAAGTTTTCTCACTCCATGTTGAGGTAATGGAGCCTGACTGTAATGTTATAAAACTGGGGCCACAGATGCTGCAGGTTCCCGAATTCTATGGCCTTTCCAACGTGCTGGATGGTAATGTGGTGTCCTTCCATTATGAGCACCGATCCAACATAGAATGCACAATTAGGGTGATGACACCAGAGTCTCATTTACCTGGACATGGTCAGCTGGTCACTGGGGAACCTGACAAGCTAGAGGGGCCAAGAGGAGATGAACCTGACAGCTTTGTGTCTATCCGACAACAATTAGGTATGACTGATTCAGAAATCTACTTTACATCGTATGTGTAGTGCGTTAGCGGCATTGCACAGTTTAACTGAGAATATTTCTGATCGTATTAAAGATTCAAAGTAGTCATTTATTTATTCAAAGGAGTCACTTACTTAGACCTCTTTACTGTAGAAATGATGGAAACTAGGGGTTGTCTACATAAGAATTATAGTCACTGTATTAACAAGCCAAAATACTTCCAGCAAAATAACATCTGCCTTCTGATTTGTATACTATATGTGGTATTGATGGTAAAATAGTAATAGAGGTTTTATGTACTGTTTTGCACACTGTATGTACCTCTGGATTTAAAACAGTCAATGTTTTTAGTCTAAAATCTTCCCAAACTTTCCTAAAACATTGTCACATTTCATGGGTGAGGTAGCATTTAGAGGCATTAGTCGCCTGGTTCCTTTCACTACCACTGTGTACAGTCTGAAGCATGGAGCATTTCACTCTGAATGATAAGGTTAACATCTTGGCCATTTTCATATGAAACAAGAAAAGGGCTGAATTATTTCTAAAAGCCATTTGGATCCATTTTTGATTAGCAGTTAAATAAGTGACCTTTACACACACCATAATTTTCAGTGCCAAACAATAAGCAATTCACCATTATTATGGGACTAGCGAATGATTTTTATGTTTTTATGTCTAATTATCTTTAGTTAGCATTTGTTCAACAGATGTTATATGTTTTTGATATTGTTAGGAAGCAACATTGGTTTTTTTTACCCTGAGTTTTTCCATAACTTTTAGATAATAAGGCCAGAGCCAGCTGCAAGAGTGAAGCTTGTTTGAAAGGACTAAAACTCGTGAAGATCACAAAAGTGTCCTGTGAGGACTTCTTAATGCTGGGGATTCGCTATCAGCATATTTCTCCCCCTTCACCTGACATTGATTACATTGCTATCAGACTGGACCTCACAGACACCAGAAGCAGGAGCATAATTCAGGTAAATATGACCTTACATATGGCCCTACATTCAAGCTGAAGAGCAGTTACAGTTAAATATGAAAAAACAAAATGTTCCCCTTGTTCTAGGTGTTATCTAAGAATACATACAATCAAGAGCCGATGTTTAACAATGTGTGTTTCAATCATCTGCATCCCTTTTACACCCAGTCAGAGCAAACCTGGATTCCTGTGACGATTAAAGGTGCTGTCTCTAACCAGCCCCCCAGGCCTGCCTTCATGTCCATGTTTATCCTAGAGGTGGATCAGTTCATCCTGACTCCAATCTCCACAGCCACTCTGGATGCAGTAGATGCAGAGACCCCTAAGAACAGGCTGGTGTTCAATATAACCAAACCCCCGAGTGAGGGCTTCATCACACATTTGTCTGACCACACCAAGCCTATCTCATCGTTCACCTGGACGGACCTCAATGACATGCTCATCTGCTTCCAGCCCCCCAATTCCAGCCACACTCAACGCAGGAACTATGAGGTACCAAATATCCTCTGAATCTCTTTAGTATGTAGGCACTTCAGCAGTCATTGCCATAGTTAGAAAATTGTGGGTTCAAATCCCAACACTGCTAGGTCACCACTGAGAAACCCTTGAGCAAAGTACCATCCCGCTCCCTGGTCGCTGTGATCCTGGCTGCTCGCAGCTTCACTTAGGGAATGGGTTTAATACAGAGGAAGAATTTCGTGCTGTTTACACTGTGTGCTGTGATGTGTTCACGTATGACAGAATGGTCACTTTCACTTTAGTTCTCAAAAAGTATAAATGTATAAGACATTTAAAATGTGCCCTTCTGGCAGATTTAGGTATCATGCTGTCTGCATTATCGTAGGGATTAGTCTTCTAAACCAAAGCTAAGCTAATACAAGCTGTCGTATAAGTAATTTTGGTGAATGGCAAAGCAATAATGAAGATATTAAATGGCCATTTCATAATTAAAAAAATAGTTTGATGTACTATGCTAGTATGTGGTATGTATGAGGTGAGTGCACATATTTAGTAATTTGTGGAAATTTTATTTTTCTGTACTATAATAAGTCAATAAAGTCAATCAGAAAATCATTGCTAAATTCTGATATTTACGCTGTAAACTGTTATCCGCATGTGGAAACATGAGCATATGCTGGTGATTCTTCTAAGCTGATCCAGTGTGCATCCTCTACTCTTATTTTTATTAGAGTAAAGCAAAAAAGGAAACAGAAGGCATGCCACCCAAAACCACTTCAACGCTTGTCACATCTTTCTTACAGTCTTCACAGTTGTGAACAGGAACCTCTGGAGTTTGAAACACTGATCAGCCATACCATTAAAACATTAAAACCAGCTAATATTGAATATTGTATAAGGTGTCCCTCAAGACCACTGATGCTGCGACATCTGGCACCAAGACGTTAACAGACTCCATGAGGCTAGGTCCCACAGATGCTTGATTGGATTGAGATTTGGGGATTTTGTAGGTCAAAACTGCTGTCTTTTTAATGTCACAGGTGGAATGAGATAATCAGTGTTATTCACTTCACCTCTTAGTGGTTTTAATATTATTACTGATTGGTGCATATATCTTCTGCTTTAGCCAACATCCACAAAGTTAAAAGAGTGTTTCAGCCTGGAATGCTTCGTGCGCTCCTGTATTTTGTAGGGGGCAGCTGGTAGCCTAGTGGTTAGGGTATTCGCCCTGCAACCAGAAAGTCTGGGTTCGATTCCCAAGACCGCTAGGCACCTCTGAGGTACCCTGAGCAAGGTACCGTCCCCACACACTGCTCCCCGGGCGCTGTGTTCATGGCTGCCCCCTGCTTCACTTGGTGAATGGGTTAAATGCAGAGGAAGTATTTTGCGCTGTTCACGCTGTGCTGTGGTGTGTTCACCTATGACAAATGGTCACTTTCACTTTAAACAGAAGTTGGTAGAACAGAGATTTATATCTGAAATCACAGTAACAGGAACAATCGGTTTAAATCTAAGGGACGAAAAATGCTCAGAAAGTTTTATTGTTTTTTTACATTAACACACAAATGCCATTAATAGGAACATAGAGGATGACATGCAAGAAAAATGTAGAATATGGGCCATTCAATGAAGTCTTAGGCTTGTAAATATACTCTTTAGACAGAAATTCAAGTTAACTTTCTCTTATAAATTACAGATATCCTGTAATAATTTCTTGGAATGTCCTTTCTATAGTGTAACTGTAATAATGTGACTGTAAATATTGGTTGTGTGTATCTGAGCCTTTAGCCTGTACTCTACTAGGTGGAATTTGTGGTCCATGATTTCTACTTTGAGAAAAGCCAGCCTGTGATGGTTCATGTGTCCATCAGGACAGCAGACACCGATGCACCAAGAGTATCTTGGAACATGGGTATGTGTTCTATCCTGGTTAGCAACAAATTGCTGTAGCTGCAGACTGTTTCAATATTTGTCCAGACAGTTAAATGCTGATTCTCATTATGCTGGGACGTTTACAGGTCTCAGTCTTCTGGAAGGTCAGTCACGTCCCATCACATGGGAGCAGTTCCAGATTGTGGACAATGATGATCTAAAGGCTGTGAGAATCATCACTGTGGATGGCTTACAGCACGGGAGACTGACTGTCCGAGGTGATTTATCTACATCAGCTAATGAAACGATTATCCTAGAAACTAAACAAAACCTTTTTATATATTCCTGGTGGTTCATTTTATCGGGTTTTATTTTAGGTGGGAAAGGATTCATGTTCACCGTAAGCGACATCAAGGCCGGAGTGGTGCGATATCACCATGACGACAGCGATACCACCAAAGACTTTGTGATCTTTCGAATCACTGATGGCCGTCACCAGACCAGACACAAGTTCCCCATCAACGTCCTGCCTAAGGATGACAGTCCACCCTTCCTCATCACCAATATGGTCCTGGAACTGTCTGAGGGGCAAACAGCTCTCCTTAGAGGGTCAATCCTGCAGGCCTCAGATATGGACTCCAGTGATGATTACATTATGTTCAATGTCACCAGACATCCTCAAGCAGGGGAGATCATGAAGATGCCAGGTCCAGGAATCACCGGTGAGAGCGGTTTATCGACCTTGCTTTTAACTCCCTCTTAGCTCATACTTTTCTTTGAACTGATCTGTTGTTTCATGTTTTCTTTGTAGGCTACCCTGTAACACGTTTTCTCCAGAAGGATCTCTTCCATTCAATCATCTACTACAGGCATTTTGGCAATGAAGTATTTGACGACTCTTTTGAGGTGGTTTTGTCTGACTTCCATGATCCTCCCAATCTCTCAGACCCTCAGGTATAATGCAGTGGTGGATTCTATATCTATAGTATGTGTCAATTTTTTGCATAAAATACTCTCTTAACATTTACAGTGATCTTTCACTTGCGATTTCAGACCCTGGTCAGGATTTTTAATGCATCCTTTTAACATTTCCAGATCATTGTGATTCAAATTCAGCCTGTCCCAGATCAGCCACCTAAAGAGAACCCGGGAGCAACTCGTTACCTGATAGTCAAAGAGACAGATGTGGTGTATCTGACCAAGCAACAGTTGCACTTTGTTGACTTGGAGTCACCAGACTGTGAGCTTACCTACACTGTAACCACTACACCTTTCTACAGCACCACCTATGGGTAGGTGGTCATATATTTTAATCTTTAGAATAGAGCATAGTATCTTTAATGTCATTGTAGGAGGAAAATAAAAAATGTGCAGTGAATGAAGAATAAAGAGAATATGAAGACACTTTTCTGCAGTCTACAAAGATACTTTTATTTTAGAAATGTGTTCATGTGCTTCTGTTTGTCAGAGGTGCTGATGCAGGGAGGCTGTTCCTGGTAGACAGCATCCCAAAATTTCAAAAGGACCCCAATGCCCCAGTGCTCAGACTGTTCACACAGGTAAAATAAGTTGAACTACTGAGTGTTTTTTCACACGTAGTCTAAGGTAAGTGTGAACTCTAACTAAAACCCTGTTTTTAATTACCTAGCATGCTGTCAACTATATGAAGGTGGCTTACATGCCTCCTATCCATGACATCGGACCTTACCCTCAACATGTTCAGTTTGTCCTGTCCGTGACCAGCCAGGAAGGCCGCACCACCACTGGAATCTGTTTCAACATCACACTGCTTCCGGTAGACAATCAGAGACCAGAGGTAACCCATAATCACCTCTTCATTATGAAGTGCGAATGTTACAGTGCCTTGGTAATGATGGTATTTTGACCTTTTGGTAATTACATTTAATGTTTAATTGACAGGTTATTTAAATAAGTTGGTCAATCTATGTTTGTAGATGTTTGAATATGTTTGTAGATGTGATCTATAGTAAACTGCTGACATTGTATTTGTTACACAATCATAAAATATGTACCTAAAATGAACATAAACTAAAAAAAAAAAAACGTAACTTTGATTTTTGGCCATGATGCTGTTAAAGTCTTGAGCTATTAGCAGTGTAGTCTAGTTTACCTCGTCTTAATTATTCCAGGTATTGTGGCATAATGCAAACACAACATTTGAGCAGTCACATACTGTTTGGAATAAGTTAGGACAAATATAAGCTAATATCAGTGGCACCATTCATCAAGTTAAAAGCCTTTGGACAATAAGACTAATCCACAGAATTGGACCTTCAGAAGTAACTCACCGGCACTTTCCACATTTGTTGCTTGTTTAGTATTAACCCGTCTTTATTGATTTCATTGTCTTAATTTGCATTCAACAGCTGCTAATAACACCATTATACAAATAATGAACAAAGTGTTTGGACACGCCAGTTTGTCAGGGTTTAGGCTAGGCCCCTTATGTGGACAACCTTAATGCTTTCCAATACCAAGACATTTTGGACAACGCTATGCTTCTAACTTTGTGGACACAGTTTGGGGATGGTTCTCAGTGCACAAAGCAAGCTCCATACAGATGTAGTTGGATGAGTTTGGTGTGGAAGATTCTACAGATTCTTCCCATCCAACACCTTTGGAACGAACTGGAACGGAGATTATGAGCCAGGCCTTCTCATCCAACATCAGTGTCTGACTTTGTTAATGCTCTACAGAATGAATGGATAAAATTCCTATAGAAACTCCTGTAGAATCTTGAAAAAATCTTAAAAAACTTCAAAGAAGAGTGGAAGCTATTATAGCTGCAAAGAGGGGAAACACTCCATATTAAAGTCTTTGTAATTGACTGCATTCACAGTATTTTTGTCCATATAATGTGTATATTTTTTAAGTATGTAAAATGTATTATAAAATGAGTATATAAATAAACAACTGACCATAGTAACGCTGTTGGCTCTCAGGTACATGTGAACCAGCTGACGGTGGATGAGGGGGGAGAATGCTGGATAAGTGTGGACCACTTGCGGCTGACTGATGTGGACTCTCTGGAGGATTCTCTGCGTGTGGAGTTGAAGGGAAGACCTCAGCATGGAGATGTGTATCTGGATGGAGCTCCCTTGAGTCAGGGCCAGACCTTCACTGTTAGGGACCTGAAAAACCTAAAAGTTAGGTCAGATATGGCAGCATTTCATTCGCTATTTTCATTGTTTCATTAACACTTTAATTTACTATGCATTACCTCAGTGATTTTATCCCCCTTTGCTCAGATATTCTACCCAGCTGTTTAACATTCTTCAGTATGATGACTGTTATGCATTCACCTCCACAGATATCACCATGATAGTTCAGAGACAGAACAAGATGACATTGAATGCATGGCCACGGATGGGCTGAATTCAGTTGCTTTTGTTTTGCCTGTTAAGGTAACGGAGTTTGCTCAATTTTAAAAAGTACATTTAGAAAGGTAAACATCTTTATATTGTCACACCAGATGTACTTTGGTCTGACTTTGAACATTGATTGACAGGTGACTTTAGTCAATGATGAGGTCCCGGTGCTGATGCCAGACTTGAAGCCGACAGTGGAGTGTGCAGAGGGACAGGAAGTTGTGATTACCGCAGAGTATATCTTTGCAACAGATGCTGACAGTGATGACAGCGCACTGACCTACATGATTGCCCGTCAGCCTTATTATGGTGTGGTGCTGAGGAATGGTAATATAGTGGACAGATTCATTCAGGAGGACATAAAAGCTGGAATCATCACTTACAAACACACAGGTACCAAGGCTGAATCTTTTTCTTTGGATTACATTGAATTAAGCAGCTACATTTTGACCTTTAGTCGCCTCAGTAATGAAACCAGATCAAATCTTTTCCACCACTAGATCTATTTGTGACTTTATCATGAATTGGGGCAACAGTTTTATTTAACCTATAATTTAACCATGTGATACACTTTTCGTTTTTCAGGACAAGAGATTGGATTGCTCCCTCGTCATGACACCATCACGTTCGTGGTCTCTGATGGACAGACAGATCCAATTCCTGTTTGCTGCTATGAGAGAACTCGAACTTTTAACAGACCGAAAACACGCCTAGAGGACTCCCTGCCAGTCTACGACCTCAATGTAACCGTTTATCCTGTGGACAACCAGCCACCATCCATTACTATTGGTAATCTTTCAATTCTTCTGATAGTAATTCATTTTTTAAATGATTTGATTATTTATGGAAAACAAAATCTTATTTTAGATGAAATGTGATGTACTTGCATACATCAATAGGTATTGCAGTCACATTATCATGATCATACTAAATACTGTCTGCTTGGTGTTTTTTACATTCAGAAAATGTACATACTAAATTTAAATACCCACTGCTACAAACTAAAATATACAGCCATGACAAAACAAGTGGGGGCAGCCCGGTGGCGCAGGGGTTAACGCTGTTGCCTCACAGCGAGAAGGTCCTGGGCTCGACT
The DNA here is from genome assembly GCA_037974465.1 of Brachypetersius altus. NCBI lineage: Eukaryota > Metazoa > Chordata > Actinopteri > Characiformes > Alestidae > Brachypetersius > Brachypetersius altus. The sequence continues at coordinate 12,138,585 of JBBPDB010000011.1, forward strand.
CCCAGGTTGGGCGCAGGGTCCTTCTGTGTGGAGTTTGCCTGTTCTCCCCGTGACCGCGTGGGTTTCCTCCCACCACCAAAAACATGCGTGCTTTGGGGAATAGGTGAATTGAGCACTCTAAATTGCCCATAGGTGTGAATGTGAGTGTGAATGGTTGTCTGTCCCTATATGTGGCGACTGTCCAGGGTGTACCCCGCCTTCGCCCATTGCAGCTAGGATAGGTGCCCCAGACATCCCTGGTCTCATATAATCCCAAGTTATTAATCCTCAGCCCTAATATAAATTATTCATTTACCTCTGTGAATTATTTAGTAACTAATGTTTAAGTTATGTCATTATGGAAGTCAAACACTGAAGCAAGGACCCATATACTGACCCTTAGGGTTTAATTATTTGCAGTGGGCAAATTACGCATATATCAGACAAAAAAACAAAGGCATGAGCAAAATATACATATCTTTTGTTGATGGTTTTAAGGCTCACAGGTACCCTTAAATATACCATACTAATGTTCTCTCTCCACAGGTGTATTGTTTGGGGTTGATGAAGGTGGTTCTGCTACGGTTACTGTGGCCCATTTAAGAGCTTCTGACCAGGACACTCTTGCTGAGGACTTGCAGCTCAGTCTGATCTTTCCACCACAGTTTGGCTACATAGAGAACATCCTGCCCAGTCCAGGGTTTGAGAAGAGTAACATGGGCATCAGTATTGGTCAGTGCTCTGTGTAGTTATTTGACTGCTGTCTCTCTCAGTGCTAGAATGTAAAATACAGATATTTCCGGCTTACCGACTATATAGACTGTACTGTAATTCATGCGCACACCTTTTCTTTGGTATGCGCTGTCGTTTTCTTTGGTATAAGAAGGGTAAATACAGTAATAAAATAATTTATTTTACAGTAATAAAAATACAGGCCTTTAAGAAGAACAAAACGAAAAACACGAGAACACTCAGCAAAACACTCCAGACGCTCCACGCAAGAAACTATAAAATGCTATAAAATGCTATAAATCAGTTATAGCATTTTAGAAAAACATTCGTTTCGTCCCCCCAACATTAAAAATGCCTCCGGCGTCATCTTTGCCAGCTCAAAAACCGGAGGGCTAAAGCGTTTAGACCCCAAATAGTGCACGCTTTTAATTATTTTAAAATGGAATAACTATTTTTCTTTTTAAGATTTTTCTCAACTGTGTTGTAACAATTAGAGATTCAGTATGAAATTACTCAAATTAGGTACGCTTTTGTGCAGCGAAGACTGAAAACTGCTGTGCATTTTACTGTTTATCCTGCGCATGCGCTCCTGCGTACCACTTATGTCAGCCCTGTATATAGCGTACTGTATAATGAGATTATGGCACCAGTGATTACTTGTGTGAAAATGAAATATTTCACTTAAATAAATAAGTGAATTCATTAATTAATTAAAATACTAGGTATCAATTACTTGCCAACATTGTTGGCTTTGACATGTTCTGTCTCTCAGCCTCTTTTTCCTATAGGGATATCCTGAATGGACACATCAACTATGTGCAGTCCAGACACCAAAGAATCGAACCCACTGCTGACCAGTTCACACTGTGTGTCTCTGATGGGAAACACCAGTCTTCTGCAGTCCCCTTTTACATCATCATCCATCCAACTAATGATGAAACTCCAGACTTCTTAGCCAGAAACTTTACAGTGAGTTAAAAACCGATGATAGAAGCATAAAAGGAAGATGTTAAATTAAACATGTAACACACTGTGCTGAGCCCTGTGCCTGGAAAAGTGAAGTGGAGGTCTGTTTAACAGGTGCGAGAGGGGGATATGAAGGAGTTGGATCCATCTATTATTAATGCAGTGGATCTGGATGTTCCCAGAGATCGTTTAACCTTCAGCATCATTGAGCAGCCTCAGTATGGTGTTATCATGGGCAGGCTTCATGGTAATGAAGTGGCTCATTATAAAAGATCCACGCAAAAGCATGGAACTGAGATTCATATGCAAGACTTCAGCTTGGAAGATCTCAGAAATGGTACTGTATCATGATGGTAACATACACAAACGATTTGTATTACACCAGATATTGTGGATGTACTACAATTTGTATTCTATTTTCACATCCCATGTAGCCCATAATAATCTTTAACTGTTTAGTCAGTTCTGCCTACACTAGTGAAAGCTGTCATTTGTGAATATTACTGATGTACATTGTCTATAACACGCTCATAGTGTGACCCTTGACCTTTACTTAATTATAACCTATGGTGTGTGTTATATTCTGGTCTGTGAAGTCTGAGGGAGTGCTCTTAGTGACTCTCTTTTCAGGAATGGCTCTGATGTACATGCACGATGATTCAGAGAGTGAGCAGGATGGCTTCATTATTCAGCTCTCTGATGGGAAGCACCAGCTTCAAAGACACATGCTGGTTAAAGTTCTGCCAGTCAATGATGAGGAACCACAGGTCATACGGTATGAAAGCACCTCTCTCTTGCTTTTATGGAGTGCAAATGGAATTTTACTGAACCATATATCAGTGCATAAAAAGCATGATGATAGTTTCAAGTGCAGCTATGTAGCTCTAGGTTACTAGTTACATCTAAGACCAGCTTTCATTATGGTATGTTTTTTCTATCGCTTCTCTACTCTTTTGGCATCAGCTCCTTGTTAGCTCCAAATTAGCAGACAGCCTCTTACTTCCAATGAAGGGCAATCTTAAACTTCAGCATATCAAGACACCATGCTTCCATGTACGCAAAGGAAGCTCCATAAAGACATGGTTGGATGAGACTGGCCGGCGTAGAGCCCTGACCTCAACCCAGGCCTTCTCATCCAACATCAGTGTCTGACCTCATATTATGCTCATATGGGCACAAATTTCCCACAGAAACAATGAGTGGAAGCTGCAAAGTGGGGCCAACTCCATATTAAAGTCTGTGTATCTGAAAGCAGTGTCAATGAAGTCCCTGTTGGTGTACTGGTCATGCGTCCTAATACTTTTGTCCATATAATGTAGACATGTTGTTAGATGGTTTCAGAGCAATCACTATTTCTTCTGCAAATATAATCTGTTATCAGTGAGCTTGTGTTGCCTGGCAACCTAGTGATTCTTCACACATCAACATAATTCTTTGGTTTTGAAACCTTCTCAAAGCCATGCAAAATTCAGTCATATGTGTGTATACAGAGTATTTGGGTGGCCTAGTGGGTGGCCTAGTGGGCAGTTGGGTGGCCTAGTGGTTAAGGCATGCGCCCTGTGACCAGAAAGTCCGGGTTCGAGCCCCAAGGCCGCTAGGCACCACTGAGGTACCCTGAGCAAGGTACCGTCCCCACACACTGCTCCCCGGGCGCTGTGTTCCTGGCTG
>JBBPDB010000011.1:12142029-12162179 GCA_037974465.1 Brachypetersius altus
AAGACCCTTAACCCCAAGTTGCTCCAGGGAGAGACTGCCCCCTGTAGTTAGGGAATGGTAGTCGCTTTGGATAAAAGCGTCTGATAAATGCCGTAAATGTAAATGTAATTGCTTAACTGCATCTACGCTCTAAAAACATCATATTCAAAACAAGCACATTTTCAGTTTAATGTAAGTGTTCACATTTCTTTTAGTAAGAAAAGTTAGTCTGGTTTATACTTTTTACACATATGTAACCAAATTATGTTTACAAAGACTAAAGGAACGTCTCATGTTTCAAGCTGTATAACAAAAGCTTTGTCATGTGGCAGGACAGGTCATTCAGGAGAGCATGGGCCAAGATACGCTCAGACTTGTGAGCATGTTAATACACGCTCTGGAAAGTTCGTGCTCTCAGAAACACTCTTTGCAAAACATCTAGTGAGATGAGGACATAGGGAACACAGGCAAAGACACGTCTCTGTGAGTGCGGAGGGGAAAAAGGCAGCAGTGTTTGGGTTTACAGCAAGACTGTCGTATGGCTATTTAACAGGCTGAACTTTCATCAGCTCTTGCTGACTTGACCTTTAGCTGCTGGGAAACAAAGTGCCGCTCTCAGCCTGGAAATGTGTGAACACAGCAGCGAGATTAAACAAATGATGCTAGCATAAACGAGACAGTTGCCATTTGAGAAAAGGGGGAAAACCGCGAGACAAAGCATCTTCCTTTTAAACACTCCCAAAAAAACTAATCAACACAGCACTTCTGGCAAACACAAGGGCTACAAGCACCTGCTAGCAAAATGTCTAAGTGGGGTTTCTGAGGGGCACTTTCTCGATTAGCTTGAACCCTAACTAGCAAAGAGCTTTCCTTGCTATCTTTTCCTTCTTCTCTTCTTTCTGATGTCTTTAAAAAAAGAATTTCGGTTCTAATGGTCAGCAGAACCTACACAGTGGTATTTGAGAGACGTCCCACACTGTAGACAGTGGGTCTGAATGGGTGCCAGATTGACACATTCGCCTGCCAATACAATCTGCAAATGGAACAGAACAAAAACAGCAGAGAACACAGGAGCTCAAAAATAACCACACACTAAACGTGCCAATAGCAAAATCATCACACAAGAGACGGCACCCACATCTTGAAGATTTCAAAACCAAGTTTCTCCATTCCAGCACAAGCTGTGCTTTTGGTAGCTGACTGTTCATCTCATAGGCATCTTTTTGAAAAAACAGAAGAGAGGGGAAAACAGAATGCTGAACTCTCTAAGCCTGAAAAACTACCTTAAAGCCACTGTCTCGTACTCTGCCAGCAAACACTTGCATGGGTACAGAGACCCTCAAAGGCCAGCATGAGGACAGCCCTAAACGCTGTCCTTTCCGCTTCAATTCATCAACTCAAAGCTTATATAAACCACCTTCATCAGGGGAAAAACAGACCCCCACCTCCCCTAAACTCCGCCTTCCAGCACTGACAATCAGGACAAATGCTTTGCTGCCTGACAACATTCACCCCTTTACCTCACGAGTTCAGCTGCAGTGTGATAACATGGGGGAAACAGGGAGAAAATAGTGAGCATGCAGCCGTGAAAAGCTTTTTGTTTAGTTTTTTTTTTCTTTTTAATTTGTGTGGGGGTTTAAATGCCACCCTCCTGACAACCCTGCTCTCGTCGTTTTTTTTCTGGCTGGTTGGGCACAGCTGGGCAGCCCTAGCGAGTTCGTTCTGATTTGCTCCCGTTGAGATGAGCAACACCCTGAACTGTAATTCGGAGAGCTGGGAAATGTTTGTTTCTTTGTTTTTGTTGACATTGTTCTTTTCCATCGAGACTGGCAGTTATACCATGTCTCCGGCAGATCTGTGGGGGTCGTCTAACCTCCTGAACGAGTCTGGTTGAAGAGGGAGATGTGTGAGACAGGCAGCAGACAGCTATAATGTTCCATCTGCTCACTCCCACACCATGACTCACTTCACTGTAATCATCTTTAGTCAAACCAAAAAGTAAAAATAAACACTGGGACTATTTCTGACTTTTTTTTTGTTTATGGGCTTTCAGATGTAATGACAAAACAAAAGCAGCGCAGATGCAGCTTTTGCACTTTGTTTATACACAAAAGCTGCAATAGTACACTGAACCAGGGCTGACTATAATCTGTGTAACATTGTATAGAACATTGTAGTGTTGTTTCCAGTAAAAGAAGTCCATGTTATTTTTTTTTCTCAATAAGATATTTTAAAGCTGTTCCCTGTTGTTGTATATATGGCTTGTTTTTTGTGCTGACTGATGGTCTAAATAAATCCGTACACTACTCAAGTATAAATGAATGTGACAACCCTACTCAAACTTTAATTGTGATATTTGTGTGGGATGATGCTGTTGCATTTTTTTTAACTCATAGAGTGCTTACCGTAGGAAAACGAGGTCTGCGAGATGTCGGTCTTCACTTCATCGTACCTCCGTAAGTGATTCAGGTCCCTATAAATACACAGTTAATTGGACTGAGTCACAAGGTACACAACAGAACTCCCCAGGTGCCTTAGTCAGTGTGTATGCCAGCATACAGGTTTTCCCCTGACACCCACCCTTTTCAGGAGATTAAGTTAAATCCATAGATTGGCACCCCAAACACCTCCCCACCCAACTGTGAAGCGTAAGCTGAAGCTCTAATAGCAACATGATTCTCAAATAACAGTTTGCTGGTAAATAAATGATACAAACTTTAAACAATTCAATTTTGCAACAAAAATGTTCAAGACTGTCCTGAACTTTTAGTTCAGGGTTTTGCTTAGACATACCCAGCAAACGGAGTACCAAACTCAGTACCCTTAAAGGTAATATGACGTCTTAGAAAATAGATCATTTTCCAATAGAGAAAATATATTGCTAAAATATATAACTATGTACAAACTGTGTAAATTACAGGTGAACAACGCACACACACGTCAGGTTTAAAACTGAAATTTGAATTTCGTTTTATAGACTTTTCACATTGAGCTTGTCAGAAAATACAGGAGAGGCCACTATTTGGTTTTGCTGACAGCATCCCAGAACATTACTGGGAGCTGCAAGGGTATTAAATGTAAACGTGAAACTTTGCTATTTAAAACTCCCATTCATATTTTTAGTGTGACAAAAATATGATTTCACCATCCTTTCACCCAGACTTTTTCACAATACATCACAACATATATTATTTCTGATGAATTAGAAGCAGACGCCGCTCCCCAGCACACACACGGTAGAAGACCATTCTCTTCGTCAGTAAGTAAGGCAATATCCCAATATTCTCAGAAAAGCATACAGGGACAATAGACATGCAGTTATATAATCCATCACAACAGCAATAAATATGGTCATATTGCCCAGCTATTTTCAAAACAAAATTGTGCTGAAATATCATGTTGTAACAATATTGTAACAATATTAAATTTTAACAGAAACACAATATGCTTTCAATTAATTTCCATTTGGGGTCTTAACAGTGTTCAAACAGACTTCATATACTTAAATCAATGCTTCATATTAATGCTGCCAAAAAGACAATTACTGCTTTACTGAGTGAGTCTGAATTTTATTGCAGCAAGGCGTCACACTACTCAGCAGGACATCAGATGGTTCATACTAATAAGTTAATCTTGGGGTCTTTGGGTTGTGTTGGGTTGTGTTATTTACTTGTGAATAGAAGTACCAGCCATTTCCATACAGATGTAAAAAACAAAAAAGCCAAGTACTGTAAACCTTTGTTACAAACACAGAAAAATGTGATTCATAAAAGCCTACCCATAACCTTACCCACCACCAAACACATTAATTAGTTGTTGGAGAGGGTTTGCCCAAAGTCATAAAACCACTGTAACTGACTCAATCACTTACAAATAGCAGCAATTCAAGACACTGCAAAAATTATGAATCAAAATTGATATTTGAGATACCCAATGAACTTACACATAAATACATGTATTTGCAAGTTTACTGAATACACTAGTTCCACATTTCACATGTTTCAGGTCTCATCAAACCTAATTAATATCCAGATTGAAAGGATCTGATTTGCTTGCAGCAGCATTGTAAAAAGCACCTAAAGTTTGGCTGATAAATGACAGGAACCATCAGATCAGATGGCAAAAGTGGCAAATTCAAACAAAAGTACTTTGGGAAAGCAATCAGAGAAACACAAAAACAGGATGGTGAAGTATTAAAAAGCAATCTTCACAGAAACCCGCCCTTACCTGGACATGTGTACCTCAGGAATGGGTCGAAGTTCTTTGTTGCCCAAATTCTCCACCACTGGAGAGTCCAGGTTAGCGGACCCGTTGCTGAGTCGGTCACTGCTCTCATAGCCAGATTCTGTTCGCTGGATCTTCCAGTTATCACTTCTTACAACAAGGCTGTTAAGTGTACCTTTAGTCCTCTCCTTTTCACGGCCATCTGAATCCAAGGAGCTCCGGCTGCCCAGTTCATGCCGTTGCTCGTCCTCGTAAATGGTCATCAAACTTTTAGGTTTATTTTCTTCACGTCCAGACCAGGCTGGATCACGCTCGTATAGCGCCCTCTCTTGCCTGGGGATCTGCCGTCGCTGGCCAGGGGGATTTCGGTCATCACCACTCCCGATGATGCTGTCTACATTCAGGGCTTCTCTCATAGGCCTCCAGTTTCGGTAAGGCCGACTGTGCGAGGCTCCGTTGCGCCGCTCTCTTGAATCCTGGCTGCTGTCTGTGTCGTAACCATTGGAGAGGTCAGCCCTTGGAGGGTGGAGTGGGACACGAGGCTGAGAGTGTGAACGAGGTGGATGGGCTGTACGGCTGTGTGAGTAAGGAGGACGTTCAGCTCGTGTTGGGCCTCGGCCCTGACTGTTGTAGAACCGTGACTCCACAGTTTTAAAACCCTTCTCAGGCGGAGATAAGGAGCGTGAATAGGTCCTGTCTGAGGCTGCGTCTGGGGAGAAATAAAAATTCAAAACATTTTACTTTTTAGTTAACTGCACACTCCAGCACCCCCGCCCCCTCCACCTACTTAAACCAGATAAATGTTGGTACTAAATAAACATAACTACCAGAAGATGAATAAATACAAAGGGTCAAGCATTTACAACTCTGAGGAAGGTTCTTCTAGTTTCGGTGGCCTTTTTGCTTGATGAAAGTGGATCCTTAGGGCTGAACAATGCTGATATTGGCTTTGTCCTATAGGCTGATGTAGTTCCCCTGCTGTAAGACTAATGTGTAATGCTGTGCTGTCATTCTGTGGTTGCCAGGTCCACTGACCCCTCCTGCTCTTCATGTGCAGGTCTAGTGTAGAAGGTTTTGGCAAAAGGACCTGGCAAATACCTTTATTATCTCTTCAGACAGAGCAGTAGGATGAGAGCCAGCGGATGCTGATGGTCACCCTATTCATGACACAGATATTTATGGAGACCTTGTGTATATCAGTCTCTCTAATGGCATATATGTAAAATGAGTGTTCCTCTATTTTATGTAGAGGACAAGCGTGTGGGTGCAGGCTTTGCTTTGATGTTTAAGATAAATGAAGGTGATTTCATTGATAATTATAGCCTTGAACCTCATTTAGACTAAGTATAATCATTTTAGTTTAAGCATAAGTGCAATTATGCTTTGTGGGCACAGCAAACTTCCACCCACACACCCCCACACACACCCACACACACACCCACACACACACCCACACACACACCCACACACACACCCACACACACCCACACACACCCACACACACCCACACACACCCACACACACCCACACACACAACTAAGTTACATTTCTTTTTTTATGGAAAACTAAATAAAAATGATTTAAAAAAATATTGGAATCTTTAAATCTAGACCAAAATACAAAGTTTCAGATATTGTCAGATATGCTTACAGATACGTTTTTTTTTTTTCATGTATGTCAGTTCATTAGAAATTAAACAATTTGGCTTGCATACAGATTTTACACAGACTGAGGGTATTAAAGCAAATGCCAGAAGTTAGTCGGAGGACAGTGCAGTGTGGCATGCTGGTGTAAATGAACACGATGAGGTGACAACTTGACATTCACACCATGTTTATAAAGCGTAGCTGCTAAATGGAGCACAAGCGAGTTTAGTGTTTGACATCAATTTCCCCCATAGACATTTACACTAAAGCCCAACACTTAGTTTGACGCTGATGCCGATAATGGCTCTAGTGCTTTCCCAGGCAAGTAATGAGAAACACACACAAATTCCATGCACAGACATAATCCCCCATAACACATACACAAAACTGTAACAGACCATTAGCAATTCAGAGCATAAGTAGCATTCACTTATACACTGTGCAAAAAAGCACACTTACCCCTTCATGCTTTTAAAGGCATCACTGTGTGCAAAAGCGCACGTGTGACTGTATGTGTATGTTTTATAAGCACGTTTCAACACTTTAATTTGTGCAAATGGAAAGAAACGTTAGACTTAGGCTCTGAACTCTTTCTGCCTCACTGAAAGACACTTCAGTGAGGCAGAAAGTAGAGAGCATACGAGTAAATGCACCGCAGTGACAGTTATGTGATATGGTGTGTGAGCTAATATTGGCTGGGATGCTGTATCAATCATTAAATATGAAAGTACAGGGCTTTTACTGAGGGTCGGTCAGCCCTGTAGTTTCATTTTGCTGACTATGTTGGAGAATGACTTTAAATCACTTTATGCTCCCTTCTAAGTGTGTGGGTGGGTGTGTGTGTGTGTGTGTATACAGGCTTGTGTGGGGAATGGACTTAACACACCAGAAAGAGGACAGATGTGTCCATGCTCACAATAAATTACAAATGTGGATGGATCATGTGTCAAACTTCTAATCATGCTTAACTGAAAAAGTTTCCATAATTATAGATAATGCTTTCAAAAGCGTCTTAGCATAGACATGACCTTGGTGCAGGTGTAGATGTAAATGGCAAGTATGTGATGTGAAATCTACTTCAGTGGAGCTCTTGCATTAATTTATGCCCTATTTATACCCTTTGTATGAATGCACAGAATTTCAAAGCTGACAATGTATTTCTCAGTCTGTGTGTAATGGGTGAGGCTGGGTGTGTATGTGACAGATTATTGGGTTGCAGTGCAGGGGCTCGAGCACACATCAGCGTTAATCCATGTTTTTGACACGTCTCTCTGACCTATTCAAGCAAGTTTAGTTTATTTTACCTCTGTTTCTTAGTGTTTCCTGCCTCCGATGTGATCTGTCTGAGTCTTTCTTCATAATGTTGATGCTGCGGGCTTCTCTGGCCACCTCCTTGGAGAGCTCTCGGATGTAACCCTTCGGGTCACTGCTAATTTTCACTGTAAAAGGAACAATAGGTTTCTGTATTAAATTAAAACAGTGCAATTTAAAAGATGAATATATTAATTACATATAATTATATTAATCTACATATTAAATTGTAGACCATTACAGATATAACAACGCCTCTAAAAACACAGAACAGCAAAAAAGTTAAATGAACAGCAACAAGTTGGACCATTCTATATCTGACTCAAACTGTATAACTCAGAACTGAATGACACACAGCAGTGTCACAAAACCTATTGATAAAATAAAACTTCAAAAGAAAAGAGGCATCATCAGTAAAATACTGTAAACATATCTCAATCCGGAAGCAGAAGCAGCTTGTCTACATAAGTATTCATAAAATGTTAATGTTTCCAATATTAAAATGTCAGTTCTGCTTTATGGCAGTCCCATAAAATCCCTGCCCAGTGCCTTTATGCCCTTAGTGTATATTTTACAGTACATTATCGTATGTCTTAAGCCGAACATCACTGGGACGGCAGAAAAAATTGCTACTGCACTCTTTAAATACACCCCGGAGGCTTCTGAGGGAGCCAGGAGAGACTTAAGTGCAATCGATGTGAGTGATGAGTGTGTGCGCGCATTTCCGGTTTTGCTGTGCGAGGGGGAAAAGCAGTCAAGTGTTGCAGGAGTGAGTTAGACCCCTTCTTAATGTGAAAGTACCACCACAAAAGACAAGAAAAAAAAAAGTGTGTGTGTGTGTGTGTACTTTTTTATAATGGAATAAATCAAAATCAGAACAATGAACATTAAAAAAATGGGAAAACAAGCTCCAACAGCTTGCTTTGAATAAATAATTATTGATTCTTAATTCATGAAATGTGCCTTCAGTGATGAAGCAGATTACCTAGTCATACAATTTTCAGCACTTTTGGCTACCTTTTATTCAGCAGTGTTTATAGGGAGTTTTCGAGTCCATCCTAGACTGAATGCAGGCATTAGGGCTGAAAAATGGTCATGTAAAAACTTTTGGTACATAACCCACAGCAGATTTTACAAGAAAAAAATAAAGTACAAGTAAAAAAAAAGGCTTCAATAGTCCACATCAGTGATTAGGGTTTTAGGTCTTTTTTTATCTGTAACGGCTGAAAATAACAGAGGTGTGTGTTTATTTTATTGGTCAAGACTACAATACGATATACAAGTACTCTGTTACTTTTACATTTACTCCCACTGCTGCCATTGTTTTTACTAGCCTTTGGTATAAATCCATATCTATCCCTGTTCAGAGGGATATGACGTATGACGACGTCTCACAATTTGTATCACGCTTTCATTAAATTCAGCGTCTGGGATTGTGCTTGTTTAAACTTTTGCAACTACATTTTTAAAATTGAGATGGAGCCAACCATTATTGGTTATATATCACTGAGCCATGGAAAAAAAAAACACTCTTCATTGCTTGGGGACAGAAAAGATGTTGAGTTGAAAGTTTTTGCTCAAAGAAAAACTCTAATAAAACAGAACAGGCATTAAGTTATCAGAGGTGGCAATAAGAATGGAATGTAGAGTAATAAAGCAAGAGGCAATACTTCCTCCTGCATGTCTCTTCATTTACCTTGTCTAAAGAAAGCACCATGAATATAACAATGTATGTCCATTGGAGAAGCACCACTAAACATTTCACACAGCCTACTCTATAAAAAAGGGCTGTGAAACTTTGGCCATTTTCTACATCTCTCCCTCTATTTGAAGCGATATAATTAATCTTTTAGGTCACTTAAAAGAGATAGGCCCACATTTTTGGAGGATGGTGTGAAATGGAATTGGATGGATGCATGAGACGGGTGGATATGTTCTCTTTTTACCTTCCCTTTCTTTCGGTTTCTTTCTCCCCACATTAGTTTCTAGGTTTGCCTATTACTATACCTGGCCCTCTCCCGCCGCTGGTCTGGTTGCTGCCACGGCTGAATGCAGGCACACTCTTCGGCTTTAAAGTGCCCGAAAACAGTGCGGTGAGGTTCTCTCGGGTCAACTCCAACTTCTTAGTACCCTGCTGTGGAGCGCCTGTATGAGTGTGTGTTTGTGTGTGTGTGTGTGTGTCTGTGAGGCATAGAGACAAAAAAACCAAGTAAAACTTATTAAACTAAAACTTAAGTAAATATAATCAAATTACAGGCATCATATAGTGACAGTCTTCGACTAAAGTTGCTGTTTGCGGCATATGAGGTCAAACAAGCAGCTAAACTCCCAGTGAGAGCACTAGGAACACTAGTATGCATTACTTCCAGATGACTGAAAGCACTACTGTCAGTGCACAGTACATCAGCTTTTAGCTCTGCCTCTGGTCTAGGCCAGCTTTTTGGCATCATGTTATCCATTTCTTCATAAAGCTTTCAAATCTTTTCCTGAGAACACTGAATAAATCTTCCAGCATGTATATCTCTGGTTTTTACAAAGGTTTATTCCTGTGGAAACAGTGAAGAGGTTATATATGAAACCAGATGAGAGACATCAAAGTAGCAAATAACTGATTGCAATGGTTCTAAAATTAGAATACTGTAGTCAATTTGAAAGATCAATATGAACATTAACTCAGATTCACAGTCCCCTGGAACACCAAACACATGACCCCACCTCTGATTGGTTACCTAAACTGGATACTACATTAGTTCATTTGTCAGTCCTTATGAACTCTGCAGCTCATCAGACAGAGTTAAAGAGCATGAACGTCAGCACCAAACGGTGCCTTTGAAACAGCACTAATGAAGAGCAGCTATTTCTATCCCAGACTAACAGAGTTCACACAGGGCAGAATTTGGTCAAAGGAGGTCACTGAGCTGTTGCATAGCACAGGGTCAAGCTAGGACGTCAGAAGCTTGAAATAATAACCGCCTATTCGAGATGGTTAAACTTTAAGCAGTTTGTACGCAACTGTTTACACAATAAATTATAAAACTAAAATGCATTATTTTGTGCTTTCTTGCAACTTTTTTCATTTTAATCAATAAATCGCAGTATAAATCTACGACCACACACTGAAAAAGTTCAGTTACAGTTCTTTAGGATACATCTTCCCAAACCTGGAACTGGAGTACCCTACTCTCTGTAATGTGTCCCTCCCTGTAATGTGTTCGGCTGATGTGGGCTCCCTTTCAGTTATGTACACAAAAGTCCCTCTTGTGAAGAATCTGCTACTCGGCTTTAAAATGATCTGCCAATTCAATATTTATCTACGAAGTTGCAAAGTAATCTCTAAACTGATTAATTGAGAAAATTTTTATTTTAATTAAACTATTTTTTAAATTGGCAATCTCTAAACAAAATAAAGGACAAAGCATCTAATATTATGAGTAAGTATAGTTCATAAAGCCATATAGATATAGAATGTGGTAATGCACCTGAGATGTCACCATTGACCTGGCTCTTATTATTGTTAGGAGCGTTGTTGGTCCGAGAGGTGTCGCCGATCGCACTGCCCTCAGGATTGGAATAAAACAGCAGCAGGGGCTGGAAGTGTCCTCGGATACATTTAGTAACCACATCCTTCCACCTTGTGCCAACCTATACAAATATACAGATGTAGGCATTCAGTAAACACATTCTTCCACTAAACATTCATAAAACTAAAAGAGTGAGAATTAAATGTAAGAGCCATTTGATATGCCTTTGACTATGAATGCCAAAGAAATTTAATTTAATTCTTGTATCTCTCTTTTTTGGTTGCACAATATTTTTACATATATAAACAACCAAAACTGGATGCAGGCCTGTTGAAAAGGAGTGATGCACTAGTCTCCTCTTTCCTTTGATAGAAAAGTTTAAAAACATGAATGGCTTGGGATGGTTCAGGTACAAGTGAGTTAATGACCGAATGCAAGAGCCAAAACAGGCCACACCAGGCAAACAGATGAACCTTGCTCCTTAATTAACACAGCAGGAGTAAAACATGTGTTTGCATGTGTGTGCATTTGTGCATGCGAACAAGAGGAAGAAACAGAAACACAGTGAGAAGAAAAAATTGGAGGAGAATTTGATCCAGGTGTACTACAAAAGCAGATCACCACAATGGAGTTCCTTGATCAGTTTACGAGAAGCGCTATGCATTTGTCAGATGCTAAGCTATGCGGAAGTTATACCCCCACAGTGCCTGTGCACATGTAAAATATAAATATGAAACAGACACACAGCTAAAAAGCACCTGCATTTCCATCACTTCAGCTTGAACAGAAAATGTGCAAGTTCTTTGTAAGCAAGCATTGTTCAGCAGTGTGCAGGCGTGTGCGAGAGAGGGAGTGAGAGAGCGAGAGAGCGCAAGGTAATCCATCTTGGTGGGGGCGACGGGCACCTCTAGCCCAGTGAGAGCTGAAGTGCACACACAGCACAAGCACTGCACTGCTGATGGATTGATGAAGGGCTACAGAGCCAAACCTTGCACTGCATCTCAGAACACACATGTGCATCAACACACATGCACACAAATACATGACAGTGCATTACAAATTATGCAACAACATAACTATGATGATAATGAGTCTGACTATATGTAAACTATTTATATTGTGAGACCATGTATTAGTATTATCTTTACTTAGGGGAGTGGTGGTGTTACTTGTCCTTGATACTACTACTACTAATAATAATACTAATAATAATGATGCTAGCAACAACAACCACCACCACAATATAATTATTATGTAAAGACCCACCTCCTTGACTGTGGCATCATCAAAGAAGACCCATTTGGAAGACTTGGTATGGAAGGCAAATGAACAGTAGTGTTTGCTGGAATAGCAAATCATTGCAACCAACTGCAGGTCACTCTTTTTGGCATGTTCATCTGTGACATGGTAAAAGAGCTATAGAGATACAAAGGGGGAGAGCAACAAAGAGTAGGATGAGTATGTGTGTTTACTAACGCAACAGGTGGTCTTTCATAGCTTATAAAATAAATTCTTGCACTGCAGTTTTAATTGTTTTGAGTGGCACACTGGACACAAAAAGATAACACATAAAACAGCTTACACTGAACAAACTTAAATAAGCTGCTGTTCTAGGCTTTATTTTAATATTAAATCACTTTCACTAAATCACTAAATTTTAAGGTATACAGAATTCTTCTACATCCTGTACAGGAAGAGAAACAATTCAACCACAATTATTTTCATCATGGCTCAACAAGATGAAAGAATGAAAAAGCTTTAGGACAGGGCCAGAGTCACTTTCTCCTCCACTACTTCTGAACTGCTTGTTGCGTGTGAAACAATGGCACACTGCGAAGGAGGGAAAGTATTTTCTTGTACACCCTCCACCATCACATGAAGAGTTGAGGCATGAATTGAGGTCTTTGTAGTGACCAGTGGGCTTCCTGCAAAATTAATCCACTTCTGGAGTGTGTTCAGATCCAGAGACCAGGGCGTTAGGAAGAATGCTCGCTTTGTTACCCCAAGGGAAAAGGGTTTTCTAGCACAGCACTTTGTCTTTAGACAAAAGATAAGTGTGTGAGATTTTGCAAGCTACATCTATACCAAGTTCAATGGCTATCATCTACACATCAGATGAGCCTGCACTGCAGCAGATTGGTTATCAGTGTGGGCCAACTACGCTGATGCAGTTACACAATCCGAGCCTTATGAAGGGGATAAAGGCCATGTTCATTTCTCACATATGCTCTGCAGGACCAAAATAAACAGCCCTCTGTCTAGTGCCAGCTGTAGCCCCACACACTCACAAACAACATCATTTATGACGTTAAAAAAGATCTTTTAAGGCATGTTTAATTGTGACAGCATGCTCCCGGACCTAATCTGTTTTACATAAGCTGCTTTGTTTTTACAACTAAAAAAACATATATAATAAAATATACATAATTTTTAAAAATCTGTTATTGAATCCACAGATTTGTTTGTTATTATTAAAATGACATGTTTTCTTAATATATACATTTTTATTTGTTAATGAGAGTGCATCTGTGCTGATGCTGACAACAGCCTCCTTTGTGTCTGTGCTGTTGCAAGCGTAATCAGACTATCGGACTAATCTGCACAGCCTGGCAGAGTAAACAAGAACTTTCTAATCTTCTGTTGGCAGAATTTTGCATGATTTTCTCTTTTAGTAGGCTTTAAAGCAATTTTATTTGTACCCCCTTAATAAAGTGACTAAAATCAAGATGATGAGCTGCTTTGAGGATGTAAATCAGAGGTATTTAATTCCAGTGCTTAAGGCCTGGAGGCCAGCACAGATTGGTGTTTTCTTTGCACTTCAGACTAAGAACTGAAGATTCCTGCTTTAAGTGTCTCAGCCTTGGGGGAAGGGAGATGCAATAGGCGGTCATCACAGTGGTTACATCCCTTGGCCATGCCATCATTCAGTACTTCAATCTACGTATTTATTTACATTTCAACCACTGCTCACCCCTGAGAGGCTGAGGTGAGGCCCCAGTGATCTGATGACGTCCTCGGTCAGGTCTGACTGGTCCGAGTCCCAAACAAAACCAATGGTGACAATCTCTGGAGAGTTCATCAGCACACGTCGAATCTTGATACCCTGACCACAGTTACTCTAGTGAAGAGGATAAACATTTGTTATGGGAAAACAAATCAGTGTAAACCAGAGTGATTCAGAATTAGTATTCCAGAAGGTAGATCTACAATTTATATGTAAATACAAAAAGTGTAACCATCACTGACACTCTAAACCTGTCCAAATCACTAGCCTACCTAAATAAACTGTAAACAAATTTAACTGATTCAGCATTGATGTTATTTGATTGCAAGGCTATCAGTAAAACTTCATGTACCCTAACCTTAATTTCTATGCTCTAAAACGCAACACACTAAAAGACACCTACTGGGCAGGGGCGCGGGTCTCCAAAGGTGCCGGCTGCCTGCAGCAGCTCCCCAAACATGTCAGAACGCAGCCTTTCATCTCTCCTCTCCAAGACCTGCCGGCTGAGGAGCAGAGGAAAGAAGAGAGAGCAAGTGAGTTTATGGGAATAATGAAGGTTAAGACAAAACAGAGCTAAAGGCAAGGCAAATAAGACAGCACTAAAAACTTAACTGCCACTTTACATTTCATGACAGGGCATAACATTTTAAATTAAATCTCGTTTTGATCAAGCATCTTTGAGATGTTCTGAACCAACTAATTTGATCCATGAAAACTCTACCGGACATAACGAATCTGCTCTTAATGACTTGGTGCCGTATACCACAGAACACATTCTTGTGGTGTCCGTGCCTAGATGGGTGATAATTATTTTGGCAGCACGAGGGAGGCCTAAAAGTTATTAGGCAGACCCTTACATTTCTCAGGCTGTCTTGTTTAAAAAGGAGAAAAGAAGACGAACGTAAGCTTACCACAGAGCTGTGGTGGAAACATAATGCACTAACTCGGTGAAGGGCAGAGGGTCAGACGAGGCTCCACAGCGACATATAGACTGCGGAAAATACACACAAACACACTCAAGTAGATACCACCTGGCAACTGCTAAACACTAATTACCTCCTCCAGTGTGTCATTAGAGTAGGGGCTCACAGGCTAAGGTATAACAGAATACTTTCACACTACATTATGCAGGCCAGCAATAAAGAAATGCTAGAAACAAGCAATGACTTAAATATTTACATTTTCAAGTGTGTGAAATGCGTGTGCTTGTGTGAGCAATACCTGTTCATAAAGTGTCATAGCAAATTTCTGGTGTGTGATACAGGACTTAGACGTGCAGGAATCCGTTTCAACATCAGGAGCAATATGGAGGTGAACCCTCTCGAGAATGTTCTCCTTTAGACAGAGCAAAAACAGAATATCAGAAATATGTGACAAACGTCATTGCTGATTGTTCATTGCAATGCAAACTTAAGACTGAACAGGCATCATGGCAGGAAATAATCAAGAGGACATGAGATCCATACACAGATCCAATGAGATACAGAAGCTGGGGAAATGCACACCAAAGTGTTGTGACACAATGGGGCTACATGGAAAGACATGTCTACCACACAGGCAAACAGGTTTGTTTTGGTTGGTTCAATGAAACATTAGCTTTAATTGAATGCACAGTAAGCTCCAGTAAGCTTCCCCAAGTCTATTATCCACTCAAACACACTCTTTCAGGAATCGCGGCCATGGGAACACAGCTTGTTCTTACAACAGTATTAAAGCATTGCCCTCAGTGATCATTTGCAACCAGTTTGAGAAAGTTAAAAGCAGAATTCAAGCATTTTTTCCTGTAGTCATAAGAACAGTGGCCTCAGTCTATAAGAATAGGCTGCTTCACATCAAAACCCTGATAGAGAAGCTTCATTGACTTCGTAGTTTCACGGCAGCACTATAAATGGATCTTCACAGAGGTAATGACTTACTCCTCATAGTCCTGCTGTGCTAAACAGAAAATGATTACAGGTCCCTGTGCTAAGTAGGTTTACAGCAATTACGCTGCCCGAGAAAAATCCTATACAGGCCTACAGCAGGACAATGCTTACTTCAGCCCTTTGGGTAAGAGACTGAATTTGAAAGCCTGGGGAGGTTGGGACAATGATGTAATGTAGCATATACACAGTAAGCTCTCTCTCTCTTTCCAATTGCAGTGCTGGGGAAAAAAAACAAGAGCTCACATATCCTTATTTTCCATTTTTACAAAAGATTACCAAAATCTCCTGAGAGTTTGGTAATACCATAACGTAATGTTCTCCCCCTTCAAATTCTGAATTTGCAAGCACAGTATCTCACTCTTAGACAGCACTTTATCACAATAGGAAACCACATTCTGTTCTGTTCTTCCTCCCCTCCTTTTCATAGTATATTTGTCTCCTCTAAGCCAAATCAATGTTTTTCTTCTTCTCACTTTCACAAATTTGGGACAATACTATGGAAACTCTGTCATACTATATACACTAAGAAAACTAATTTCCATCTATTTGTAATGCACTGATCCAAAATACTGGATTGGCACAGACACATATTGGTGTATCTACCATTGGTGTAAAGAAGGAAAAATAAAATTAGTCAATTCCCAGCAATAACACAAACACAAACTTACAAAGCACTCAGCTGCATCATCCATAAAGCCTAACTGGAAGCGCTGCTCATCCTTAAAGGTCACTGCTAGGGCATTTCGCAGGTTGTCTGAGGGTAGTGCTCGCTCTCTGCTGTGCTGAAACTGAGAGAATATTCCCTAATACAGAAAAGAAAACAAAATTAGCTTTGCTCTAGGACTCCTGCTTGTAAAACAAAAAAAAATAATGCGCCTGATGAAAGTACCTTTAATGCACAGAAGATGCAGGAGTCCCCTAAACAGTAGTGGGTAGGCAACTGTCGCAGACTCCGTCTGAAGATGTCAAGCTGCCATAGTACCTACAAAAAAATGTATTGATGGGTATGTATTAAGATCGTGCATAATATGATGCTGCAATCCACAATTAAATCATTGTAACCCCCTGACCTAACTAATGAGTTTAACAAAACAGAGAGAATCCTACAAAGTGAAATCTGGCCTCCTGGTAGAAATCAATACACACCGAGGACCCTATTAGATTTTGTTGAGAATCCATAGACAGTACACAATGTGTGCAAAACACTACCATTGATATATGCTCTAAATCTACAATTCTGAAAGTTCACCCTAACTGCAAGGCTTAGCATAAACAAAAGATTAAACATGGTTAAACTTAAACACAATTAAGAGGAAACTGTGATTCACAGTTCCTCTGTGCCTATAGGAAATGCTAATAGACTGGAGGGTTCAGATCGATGTGTGTGCATGTAATAAAGAGCAAATTAAAGTTGCTACTAATTTAGAGTCTCAAAAAGAAGACCTCATTCATTTTGGACTGAATCATGCACAGGGTATGACCTCATTATGTGGTGACAGAAGAATGAGAAAGGAAGAAAGACGTCCACCAGCCCACACTAGCAGAAATATAGCCTTCCAGTAATAATCATACCAACTGGGAACATGACTAAAAGGTCTGAGTCAGTGGTGGTGACTGGAGGATGCACTAAATGTTTATTTCTTTATAAACATGATGTACACTCCCAAGCCAGTGTGGGAACACGCAAAAGAATACAGCAGAACATTTATAAAAAACAAAGTCATATTTAACATGCCATTTAAAATATTAGAATAAATGAGATGTCACCTGTACTGCACTGTTGAGAAAGCAGCTATTCTGTCCTGGCTCGTTGAGAAGTCCCTTCGTAGGGGCCAGGGATAGCATAGACCCTGGCTGGTAAGCCTTGCCAAGATTGCCCCCTGGTCTCCTGAAGAACTTTACCCATGCCATTGGTCTATGGAGGTTGCCTTCCAGTTAAGAGAGTCTCTTGATGAAGCTGAATGTATTATCTTGAATTATAAGACCCTCGTGAATGAGGGAGTATGTGACACTAAAAGCAGAACTTGGAGTGTTTTTGGACATGAGACTGGATGTTCACAAATACTTTAGAAATGAGGCAACTACCTCAAAAATTGATCTCCAGAGAAATTCCAAGAACTCAAACGAGGTTAGTACCTCATCTATAACAGCAGGCTTATGTCATGAAGTGATTCAACTGATAAGTCCCTTTCTCAAGCAGATGAAGTAGGCTGGTTCTGAGGAAGGAGCTTTTAGTAAGTCCTTGGCCATGTATGGCCATTCATTGTCTTTGGACATAGTTCAAGAGCTCGTATGGAAAGCCAGTAGAAACCAAATCAAATAATCCTTCAAAGGGTCATCCATCTCAGATGTTGGGGCTGAAGTACATCCAGCCTAGAATAAACTCCAACCTAAGACAAAAAAAGGAAAGGAAGGGTATTAGTTAATTATGCTTTGCAATACTGATGATTCCATTAGATTATACAAATACAGTGAAACTATAAACCTGGTCAGTTGTGCCTCACTTTACATACAGCCCACACAGAGCTTATCTGCCTTGTATCAATGCAGTCAGCTATTATCATAACAAACATCCAGAGTAGAACTTTCCTGTTAATGTTCAGTGAGAGGAAGTGAATCTGTATGTGCTTTAATGTCAAATTAATTAATAGTTTTGCTAAATTGATTACTGTAAATTATTTTTCACATTATTAAATTGTCCTTATTTGTACTTATTTGGTCATTTGTAAACATTAAACATGTATGTATGAACTGAACATCCTGTAAACCTGTTTATTTATGTTTATGAAAAATGTTCCACATACATGTCTCTGAAAGTTCCTACAATACTGAGCTTCCATTGTTATGGATGATGGATGCTTCCAGGTAGCCTGAACTGAAATGTTGAGGGATTTGCAACAGTTACTAAGAGAGGTAAGTCTTTCTTTGAATTTTGCAAACACTGATCACTGCATTAGTGCCTTTCCAAACTGTAATATTGGTAATAGAGTTATCTAGCGAATATTCTGACAATTAATCAAACACTCATATTCTCACAGTTTAATCCCTTAGAACCCAATAAATTCAAGGGAACACTATCTGGGACTTCTGAAGCAAGAGATATTAAGAACCAACCTACTAATCAGTATCTGGGCATTTCTCAATTCAAAGTGTTTCAAATACATAATTTTGTTCTTGGGAGTTTGGACCTAACAAGTTCAGCTCAGGAATCCAGGTTCACGAGGATGGATTTAGAATGAATGGCTTGCTGAGTGAGCACTATAAAAGTCAAATAAAAGAGAGTAGGAGTAGAGTATGTTGAGCATTAGTCTCTTAAAACTCAATTATGTGGTAGTTTCTCAGCTCTCATTGTTTCCCGATAAGCATTTTTTTAAAAACACAATTTATTTCTTTATGTATCCTTGACAAAATCGATGAATACAAGACTATCAGGTATTTGATCTATGCTTTGCTAGCTGGAATGTTTCACTTTTTGGACAGTGACTTTTACCAACAATGAAAGTACAAAGAAAAATGCTTACAGAGAAACGTCCCATGTCTGATTTGAACACTCTTTCTAGCTCAAAACCATAGTGTACCATGCTGTCATACATGAACACACCACAGCACAAAGTGTGACCAGCATGAAATTCTTCCTCTGCCTTTAATCCAAGTGAGAAAGCGGGCAGCCAGGAACACAGCACCTGCTAACCACTAGGCCAACAGCTGCCCCAGGGCTCCTGGAGACTGTTTAGACTGCACAGCACACTTTTAAACCAACTGGCAGATCCTTCTTTTACCACAAAAAAATCCCCAAATTGATTAATTTCACAAATGCATTTTAATTGATGTTTTTTAAAGTAGTGTTAATCGAATGTTATAAAGATGAAACCGCTGGGTAATACTAGTGTACCTACAATAGCCCTAATATGATATCATTTTAAACATAACAGTGCTTAAAAACAGGAAGACTTGCATTTGGGTGAACTGTAACATCATTATGTTTCTTTACAGTTCACCCTTTCACATAGGAACGTTTTATACACAGCAACAATAAAATATTTCGGAGGGATAAAAATACTGCAGAATTTTTAAGGGATGCACCAAATATACGGCCACTGAAAATTTTCATCCGAAAATGGCAAAAAATGAAACACCGATGACGTAATGAACAACCGCAACCTGCACGCGCCAAATTGGATTCGAGTCAACCAGTCTGCCGTGTGGGCGCATTTCGATATATAAAGCACGCAATGTCAACATTTCTAGAGGGGGTGCATCCACAAAGACTTTCTCAATGTCGGGATTAATTTATCATGTAAAATCTAAACATCCCGATCGCCATGCAGAGAAGCACGAAGAGGCAACACCCCTTGAGCACATCCACTCCGTCTGTGTTTTTGTAAAGGCAAGTTTTCCCAGTGATTACAGTTTATATATTGGGGCAGCTGGCAGCCTAGTGGTTAGGGCATTCCCCCTGTGATCAGAAAGTCCGGGTTCAATTCCCAAGACCGCTAGGCACCGCTGAGGTACCCTGAGCAAGGTACCGTCCCACACACTG
>JBBPDB010000011.1:12180967-12194385 GCA_037974465.1 Brachypetersius altus
CCCACACACTGCTCCCCGGGCGCCGTGTTCCTGGCTGCCCCCTGCTTCACTTGGTGAATGGGTTAAATGCAGAGGAGTATTTCGTGCTGTTCACACTGTGTGCAGTGGTGTGTTCACATATGACCGAATGATCACTTTCAATTTCATTTCTTTAGTTAAAAATTCCATACATTTCCATGATGGTCTGCAAATGTTATAACGAAAGTTTTTTAATGGTAGGAAACCTTGCAGTTACCTTCAACAGCACCCCTTTTGAAAATGTGCGCATAATTACTGGTTTATAAAACATAGTAATAAAGCAGGTTTCACTGCTTGGTGATTCATTTCACTGAAACAACTGCATAATATATGCACCAGCTACATTAGCCTCAGGAGAACAGGTCATGCTCTACTTGCTTGTGATCGTGTAGGTTTTAATTGGTCTCCCGAGGTCACCATTTCCACCTGAGCAACGAGGAAGTCTTTTGACCGCAGTGATGCTCAATTTCAATCTTAGTTTCCCATCCAAATCAACAATGTCTCAATAAACCTATAGGTGTACAGTGGCTCAATGCAATGTTTTAAAAAACAGTAAGAAACTTTTGACATTTATTTCTCTATTGTTTTAATGACTGACAGCTGCTGGTAAATCATTATATGAATTAGTCACCTCATGTTTCTGAAGAAACAACGTTGGATGTGGATGAATGTGACCTCAGCATGGCTTGGGTTAAGCTTGACATATGAAGCGCCACAAAACTGAAGTTTTAAAATGGCTCACCTGACTCATCTGACATATTACACCTTGCTGCTAACTTCCACAGCAATCCGACACCTGCCTGTTAACTGTGGATGTTTTCTATGTAGCTGAATCCAATTTGGGCTGCATGGCACATTGGAAGATTTTTATTCCTCTTGAGTGTCTGGCCACCTGCTGCCGCTTATCCAGCTGAAGACATACTCTTTCTTGTTATTAATTCTTGAGGAAAAAGGCTGAGGGGCAGCTGGTAGCCTATTGCAATCAGTTGGGTTCGATTCCCAAAACTGCTAAGCACCTCTGAGGTACCCTTGAGCAAAATACCGTCCCCACACACTGCTGTGTTCCTGGCTACCCGCTGCTTCACTTGGTTAGTGTGTTAAAGGCAGAGGAAGAATTTCATGCTGTTCACACTGTGTGCTGTGGTGTGTTCACGTATGACAGATTGGTCACTTTCACACTTTCACTAAAAGGAATACAGTAACAAGGAATTACACATTAACTACTGCTAACAGTAGTTAATGTGGACAGGCTGTAAAGTTTCCTTTTTCCATGAAAAGTGCTGTCGGGTTGGTGATTAGGGTGTTGGCCTTGCAATCAGATGGCTATGGGTTCAAATCCCAGGTACCCTTGAGAAAGATTCCGACTCCACACTCTGTGTGCTGTGGTTTGGTCATGTCTGACAAACATGGACATTTTACTTTAACAGTTTTTGGTTTCCTTTAATTGTAATTGGTACAGAACCCTCGCAATAGATGGAGGTTCTGTAGATTTTAAAATCTTTCTTCATGCTCATGCATCTCATTTACAATAACATTTTTACCATTAAAAGGTTTTTAGGGAGGTCATTCTGCTATGACGTTTCCCCGAAGAATCAGAAACATAATGACCAAAAAGAAAAAAAACATTTTGCTAAAAACAAAAATACATTAAAAATGTAATCATGAACTTTTAACCTTATTGTTTACCCTAATATATTATTTAGGTGTCTGACATTCAAAACTCGTTCAAAAGTGTATTTGGCTATATGAGAAATGTATTTTGAAAGTTGGCATGTCCACACATTTTAAGTGGGTAATGTTCTTAACTGCACTGATCAGCATTTGTTTTGATCATAACCTCTGATAAAGTATTATGGGCTTCATAGTTTTATGCTGGAGCAATTTACTGATTCATAAACAGTAATTTTCCATGGTCTGTGTGTGTGTGTGTGTGTGTGTGTGTGTGTGTGTGTGTGGACATGTTGTACCAATACAAACAGATCTGCTGGGATGGGATGGAATTACTTGGCTTATTATTTTGTTCGATTCACTTTAATAATCTTATGTTGGGGTTGTTGACTCCTGATTAATTGAGTCATATTTTTATTCAGCTTCTGGGACCTGTAAAGAACTTGTTTAGATATCATGGTATTTTGAGCCAGCTTCGATTTAGCAAGTGCTATCTTTGCTTTGGAGGTTTCAGTTGAGTCCATGTGCTCAATCACATGCACAGCCTTATTGCCCCATTTTTCTAACTTGCATTAACCTGACTGTTGCAGGATACAGCTTGGTGTAAACAAAATTCTTTCTAAAGCTGCAGCAGCATTAGAGCAAAAAATGAACACATGCAACTCTAGCATGATTTAGATTTGGTAATCATCCACCCTACTGAGAGCTCAAGTGTATTCCTCTGCATGAGCCAAATGAACTTGTGCAACAATAAGCCAAATGCACAAATGATAAAAGAGGAGGCTCTTCAGGGTAAAACCATACCATCCACCCCCCACCAAAAGAATACTATCATGTTTAAAGGAGTGGGGGTTCATCTATGAGTGATCAAAGAAATATTAAAGCTTTCTACACTTTTTTGTGTCAAATAATTGATTCCCCACTCAGCATGGAAGACCACAGTAGGTCTAGTACTGTCAAGGTTTGCTTATTTGTCAAACTTCACCCCCCTAGGGGAAACAGGTGGAACAGAAAGACTGAAGTGTCAATCAAAATATTTCCTTTTATAATCGGATATGGTATGTGTTAACAGTTCAAAGAATGGAATCCCACCCTTGATAAATATCCTCAAAAGCAGACATCTAAGAACTCGATGGTACACCAAGTTCCCTTGAAGCCAGTCAACGCATTCCAAGGAATTTGTCACAGGTGCTCAGATCCAGACATTCCAACAGGAATCAAATCACTGCTAGAGATGCACTGATAATCAGTAGTGAATAGTCATTTCCTGTTTTAGGATTTTCTTCAGTGCTGAGTCCCATACAGTGGGATGGAAGTAGTCATTCCATGATGTATATGAATATTGTTTTGCTCAACATATGTGAGACTGTAATGCCAGTTATCATATAACAATGGTCCCCTAAAAGTAAAGGTTCCTAAATACATTCTGTGGACAAAAGTACCGGGACACAGCTGTTTTTCAGCGTTTCAGCTTGGCCCCTTACTTCCAGGCAATTTTAATTCCAAGATATTTTAGACGACGTCATGCTGGACACAGTTTGGGGAAGGCCCTTTTCTATTCCAGTATGATTGTGTCCCAGTGCACAAAGCATAAAGAAATGGCTGGATGAGTTCGGTGTGGATGAACTTGACTGGCCCTGACCTCAACCCCATCTTGCACCTTTGGGCAAGATGGAACTGGAACTGGAACTGGAACTGGAACGGTGATTGTGAGCCAGACCTTCTCATCAGTGTCTGACCTCATAAATGCTCTACAGAAAACCTTCCAAGAAGAACGCAAGCTAATAAAGCTGCAAAGAGGGCGGCAACACCATATTAAAGTCTATGTATTCGAAAACAATGTCCTTGAAGTTGTTTGTGTAATGGTCAAACGTTCCAATACTTCCAATACGTCTGTATAGTGTACTTCTTGTAGCCTTGAACCCTCATACAGTGTAGAGCCTTTACTTTACATCAGGGTACCAAACACCTGGAGGGCTGGTTTGGTGACTTCCCACACTTTATTCAACTCACCTGTTAATTACAGGTTCAGGAATATCTGAGGAGAGGAAGTACTGAGCTGTGCTGTCCACTGGACCTAAAGGACTGGCACACTCCTGCATAATGTGAAGGTTTTAGACTTTAAAATGGTTCTTCATAATCAGCTTCTTGTTTACAAAAATGAGTATTAAAAGAACAAGCCATGTTAACCCAACCATGTGATTAAAAAATGTTAAGTCAATTTGGATATTAGTAACTGCCAAATGCTTTAAATGCATACAGTGCATTCTTTAGGGAACCAGAAGTTTATTGTGTTATGGCTCTGCTCTACAAAACCCTGTTTGGCACCTGTTCTTTATAGTGTAATAATTGTTTTGTTCTGGACTAGAAGCAGATTATTAATGTCACTACAAGACAGAACCTCACCAACAGAAACACAATTACTGATTCTCTGTCTAACTCCTGGAGACCTCACCCTCTGCACATTTTTGCATTTTGCGTACTGTAATGTCCCTACCTCAACTCACCTGATTGTTACAAGCCACCACAATTTGCAATGCATGAGGTATGCAGGACTAGGGCTGAAAACCATTGTCATGATCCAAAAACAATTGAAACAAACCAAAGAGTCAAGCTCAGCATATTTTGGTTTGTGTATTACAACACATTGTGTGAGGAGGGCTCATGCATCACCCGGACCGTGGCTAAGGGAAGATATTTTGTTATCTGGTTGGATGAATCTGCAGTCTACTACCTTTGATACAGGCACAACACAAACACAGGAAAGCAACACGACTGAAGATCAGCAACTTTTTCTCTGAGCTAGCAATCTCAGCCTAATTGGTTGGCTCCTGTCCAGCAGCTGCCCCTCCGCCCACAGAATGAATAAGCTGTTGGGCTACACTGAATAATATGAACTGTCCAAGGTTTTCAACTGTCGAGATTTATGATATAGTAAAGAACAGCTGAGAAAGTCGGATGCCTGTCCAGTGCCATTTACCAAGCCCTAAAGCTGGTAAATGCACTAACAAGCACACACCTATAAAAGAACAGAGTACTCAAATAGAATGGAATAGAATAGAAGACAAAGGGCAGATGCTGCCAACAGATGTTCTATTATTTTCTAGGTTTGTGGAAATTGAGGATTTCTATGTCAAAGTAATTATGACCAAAAATACAGGCACTACCCGAACCTTGCATGTGGCTTGTGGGCTTGTGTTTTATTCTGCTGCCTGTCTCTATGATGAGCACAGTGTCTTGGCTGAGGAGCGTAGTGCTAGATAGAGTGAAGTATGAAGTATAGAGAGCTGTGACGGACGTGCAGTGAACCCATCAGTGCCTGCCTGATAGAATGCAAGAGACAGCATGTAGCCAAAAGGCAAGAGACTCATCACTCATCTCTGTCCCGTCAGTAAAACAGATTTGATTTGTCAGGCCTGGAGATTGTAACCTTGAGGATGCTCAACACGCGTGGTGCCACAGACATACAGTGCACTCTAGCTTGAATGACCTGAGCTGTTCATTACAATAAAGTCATTTACTGTTATCTGTTGTTGCTGTCATAACAAAATCTCATATCTTCAGGATGCTCACTTTTCAGGAGAAAGAACATTTTTAACTTTATTTATGTTCATGTCACAGGACTTTTTCCTGTATTTTTTATACCATTTACATTGGTCAATTTGTCATGACAATATCAAAGTAAACAGCAGTCGGCGTTATTGAATAATGTAAAATAAATAAATAAAAATAGATGCGGGTGGAGGTAGCTCAGTGGGTAGGATACTTGCCTCTGGACCAAAAGGTCATGGGTTCGAACTCTACCTTCAGCACCACCACTGGGTCCCTGAGCAAGTCCCTTAACCCCAAGTTGCTCCAGGGAGACTGTGCCCTGTAGTTAGAGAATGGAAGTCGCTTTGGATAAAAGCGTCTGCTAAATGCCATAAATGTAAATGCGGTAAGAAGTGTTGAATATGATGGCAACAATGTGTATTTGAATGCAGCACTCTTTCAGTACAGTGTCAGTACATTGGTTTAATTGTTTGTTTTCTTCTGAAAAATAGAGTGAAACTTCCCATGTCTTCATTCTGTCCTTTATTTTCTTTTTAGAAATGTAGCAATAAGGGTTAAGTTAACAGCTGTCAATATTATGTCTATTTACAGGTAGACGGAGAGTATAGTGTGAGTTCACACGGTGGTTCAGGAATAATGTGATACAACAATTTGCATAGACATCTGAGACATGTCTGACAGATGATATTTTAAGTGTACAAGTACACAATTTAATAGTATTAGAACTAGATATTCATGCCATGGTCAGACAGTCAAAGTGCAACCTGACTTACAGCTTCATGTACATCACAAAAGTAATGAACATCATTCAAATGTTTACATAATTCCCACATTAATAAAATCACAATCGTGGCCAAAACTAGAAAACTGCAAGACAAATTTGTGTTGATGTGAGATAATGTAATATATTCCATGATTAATTTACATTTCTAGAACAATTTACCAGCTTCATTTACCATATAGGTGCATCATGTAGTTTCCAATTATAGGCCATAGTAAATCAGTTTTTCTGCATTATTTTTAGCCCTACAATGAAGTCAGATTAACTGTCATCAGTAACTAATAATAATTTGTCTAATAGAGTGGACAGTAAGTGGACACATTGTTTAAAAATGTCAGTGGTATTCCTGTGTATGTGGAGCACACACACTCCTAATATAACCACAATGAAAGTGTCACTTCTGTGCTGAAAATGATCCACCACCCATGTAATACGTTCTGGTGGTCCTGTGGTAGTCCTGACCATTGATGATGAGGTGGATGTACCTAATAAACTCATTTTTATTTCACCCATGTGAAAAACGTTTGATTCAGCAAATTAAATGCATAATTTTTTTAGTGCTGAAATGAGAGTGAAGCTCAGAGCTCATCAGATTCAGGGATAAAAATGTGCGGCCCGGATGACATGGACTCTAGGCTCATAGTGGGAAGAACCGGAGGGACACTTTCAGTAGCCCAGCCGAGAGCTGTCCTGTTGAAGGAGGGTCTTGTGGGCGCAGGGTCAGTTGGAACCGCAAGGGGTGGAAGGCTGGGGGTGCTTGGGACAGCATTCACCTCGAGTGGCTTTACTGGGACTTTAGGTGCTTTGCCAAAGCCGCCGAATGGAGTGGCCACCCTAGAGGAAGTCAAATGACGGATTAGATGTAAATGTTGCTGCACTAAGAAGACCGGGGGAAGGACCTGGCTTAGGACAGATTCTTGCAAACAGAATCTCGTTACAATGAAAAATCGCAAATCTCATACAATTTGCCTCTCACAAATAAAATCTTGAGTAATTATAAGGGAAATTTCTTACATTCTATACACTATTTCAAATTCAAAATTACTTTGCCAACCATACAGTTTGGAAACTGCTGAGATGCATCTTTTTACCTAGAAAATATGAGCCACTTTCCCTACAAGGCAGTATTCCAGGATTCTGCAATATCCCTCATAGGAGAGAAAGGCTGTTGATAAAACCATAATTCACTAGAAGACAGCGGGGTTATAAACGTTTTTTATGGACGGCCATACTCACCGGTTAAAGCTCTTGTACTCTGGTATCTCAGGTCTGGGCTCTGGCTCAGGCATTTGTACATGCAGTGTGTCAACTAGAGAGGGATTACTTCTGATGGCCTGCTCCCAAGGAGAGTGGTAGGATTTGGGAACAGCCGTACAGTTGAACTTCTCTGCTGGAACATCCTTTAATGGACCTCCATAACCTAAAAAGTGTGTGTTATATGGAACAAATCAATGATGCTGTGCTAAAAAGAAGCACATTAAAGTGCAAATAAATTACAGTGTGTATCATAAAGTGGTTTGCATTCTCACTGTATTGATTTTTATTTGTCAGTAGCATGATGAATAAAAAAGACCCGTTTAAAAAGAAGAGTTTAACTGCTTATCGCTCCAAGTAGCGGCCCTGTGGGAATCCCTTCATGGTGCTTGCTTAGCCTAGTTTTAGACTCTAAGATAAAGGTTATAAAATGGAT
Source organism: Brachypetersius altus (assembly GCA_037974465.1). NCBI lineage: Eukaryota > Metazoa > Chordata > Actinopteri > Characiformes > Alestidae > Brachypetersius > Brachypetersius altus. The sequence goes on from JBBPDB010000011.1 coordinate 12,188,677, forward strand.
GTAGTTGGATGTAGAGTTCTAAGAAAGTCATGTGAAGAAACAATATATATATTTTTATATATCAAAACTGCAAAAATGATTCACTGGAACCAACCACTGAAATGTTCTTTAGAAAACCAAAAGTGCTTCGTGTATCTTATGACCTGTTTTACTGGTACCTTTCAAAGTTCAGAATTTGTGTTATCATGACAAAAAAAAAGAGATAGAATGAAAGACAGCAAGCAGAACACCTTGAAGATAAGAGCAGTCAAAAGGACCTCACATATGAAAGATGGAGAAACAGAGCATGTGATGGGAGATGAGAAATGAGCCTTAGCTGGCCGAGCAGTGAGACAGCCACGGGTCAAGGAGACACATTACCTGCTGTGCTATCATGGGAAAAGAATGCACCACGCCTGCAGGCACCTTTAAAGAATACTCTCTGTGAGCAAATTTCTGAATGTTCTACCATTACCATTATCATTATCACTATTACAAGCTCTGATACAACTAAACTCACTGATAATAGAATTTATTTCCAAAATTCAAAATGCAACTAATATCATGTTGTAATGGATTTTTTTGGGTATGATAATGAGAATTTTACACAGTGTTGGGATTAGATTATTATCATTAATTAATACATCCTTGTTCATTGGCTATTTAATGTGTTTATAGAGATGGACATTATGTATACTGCATCAAGAGAGTTCACGTGTTATTCTTTTAAGCAGCACTGTTCCATTTGTTAGTTGTGACAGTCAAAATAACAGCAGCATCTTTTAAACCTAAAGTCCTCAAAGTACACACTGTAGGGGAAAGCAGGGAGGCCTTTCCAAACGAGTATCCCTCAAATCTCTGCCAGCTGCCGGGAGCCAGCAAGCCCAAAACAGTGATTATGTAAGGAGGGTGTTCTGTCACGTATCATCCTCACGCCGCGGACAGACTCTTTCCTTAGTTTATCGGCCTCAAGGAAGCAACACAAAGTCTTTGAGCCATCAAACAGGCCTGTGAGAAAGGCTACGGGCAGGGGAGGCTCATGTTAACCCTTGGACATCAGAGTAGCTTCTGTATGTCTGCTTCTCACTTATTGAAAAGAACAATCAAAAGTTAGTATACTTCACATTCCTATAGCACTATATACTATTACTACTACTAGTAATAATAATAGCACTAATAATAATAATAATAATAATAATGATAATATATGACACCTCTGTAGTGCACCACAGAGAACTATCGCAACTTACAGAAGTTTCCAAAAAGAATCCTGTTGGTCCTTTTTCATTATGAAACTGAATGTACAATTAATTCTTTACACTTATTTAACTTACATAGTATGGCAAACTGGAAAAGTATGTGAAAACGTTAAGGCATCATTGGTCAAAGCGGGGTAACACAGGATTAATGTTATAGTAATATATTTTATTTGTTATAGTAATGCTATGTTAATGTTATGTGTCATGGTCGTGGGGGCTTGCCGTGAGCTACCTCGGGGCATGGACCAGACTCGAGTACGTGAATCCATTTCTGTGTTTTTTATTTAAAACACAACAAAACAGGAAAACAAACCTGGCTCAGTGGCCATTACTAGAACATGAACATGAGAAACGTGAGGTTGCAAACAAGGAAAATGAGGCGAAATGAGGTGTTGTACTGACCGTGAGAAACACACAAAACAGAACTTAAATACTGCCAGAAATCATAGACCGAAACACAAATAGGTGATAACAAAAACACATGACAACAGAACCAAACAGACAAGAATGTCAACATAAAAGTCCCCAAAACCAAACAGAAAAGCAGTTGCCATCACCGGCCACTGACCGTACCGTAACATTATGATGCAAATTGACTGCTACTGGTAGACATATAGGGATATTCCCTTACTAATATTTACTCAGAGCCCACACAGAGCATACCTAAATAACACTACTAGTGTCATCACTGAGGTACCTTTGAGTCCCACACACTGCTTCCCTCTTTGGTGGCAGCCCACTGTTTCACTTGGTGAATTGGTTAAACACAGCGAAAGAATTTCATATTGTTACACTGTGTGGTTCTGTGGTGTGTTCATGTGTGTCTATAAGGGGCTACTTTCCTTTACTTTAACATGGGATTTAACTGAGCTCACTGAGAGTCTATTTTTTGTGTATTCACTGCAGTCGTAGTTGCTGTCTAGTACATTTTCACTGAAAGCACTAAAACCAACAGTCTCTAAAGCCACAGATGAACCCAGTGCTTTTAGATGGCAATCCAACTACAGCAGCAAACAAACCACTTCCTGGTACAGCGTAGCACAAGTCACCAAAACATTGTCTAATCTAGGGAAGAGCATGCATCAAGGCATGGAGATGGGAAGATAGCATTTGTTAGAGATGCTATCTCAGACAGCTGTAGCCCTGGACCAACTCTTAGAAGACACAGTAACTGCCTGACAGACTTCCTGTAGAAGAACAGTGCTATTACAGAGGAATGTTCACAAAGTCAAAAGGGACAGCTCTAAACAGATATCACACACAAATCCTACAACAAATTCAGTTATCTCGTATGTAGATTTAGGAGAGAGCAGAGTTGATGTTGGCACTCTCTTATCCTCAGAATAACATGTTCTGGGATAACTCAGCTGTCCCTAAATGAACTTAATCTGAAGATTGGACCATGTTCTAACTGCAGTTTTCTAATGAATATGTGCTGGAATAAGTACTAACCTGGGGCTATAAAGTCAGGATTGATGCTTGGGTTAGATGTGCTTGCAGGAGTGTTGGGGGCCTGGTCAACTCCAATACCATTAACATTGTTTTTTGCATCTGTGAATTCAGTGCCTGGTACAGGAGGAACCACACTGTTCTGTGAAAAGAGAAACATGAAAATAAAAAAAGGGATACAAGAATATGGTGGCAAAAAAGTTCATAAATTGTTGTGCAATAAAAGCAACTGCACTACTTTATCAACACCAAGCACTATTTACTCAACCCTACAATCACACTTACATTGATTTGAACATTCGCTTCATTCTGAATGCTCTCAAATGTGTATTTTTCAGAACGTTTTTGGCGCATCTTGAAGAGACGAGACCCTCTGTTCGAAGCTAAGGAGAGTTCTTCCAGCATGATTTCTTTAGGTGTGTTCACTTTTCGGCCCAGATTCACCTCGGTCTCTGTGGAAGACGGGAAATCACATGTGAGGTGTAAAAACTGTAAAAATAGCTAGTGACTAATTTAAGATGTGTTAGACTGAACATCTAGCTGTGTGTGCAATTATTATTATTATTATTACTATTATTATTACTATTATTATTATTATTATTACTATTATTATTATTGTTGTTGTTGTTGTTATTATTATTATTATTGTTAGTATTATTATTGTTAATATTATTATTATTATTTTGTTATTATTATTATTATTATTATTATTATTATTATTATTATTACCTACTCATTATTGCTGTTAGTAGTAGAAAGAGGGGCAATAAGAATAGTAACAATAGTAGAAGGACCTGTAGTAGCTCTAATAGTAGGAATATTATTATTAATTTTATAGATAGAAGTAGTAGTAAGAGTGGTAATAGGACTAGTAGTACTAGTAGGAGGAACAAGGAGGAAGAGAAGGACTAATAATAATAGCTGCTGGAGGATTAGGAGGATGTGAAGTAATAGCTGTAGAGGTGGTCGTAGTAGTAGAAGGAAGAGGGTTAGTAGGGTAAGGAATAATGGTAATGGTTATAGTAGCAAAAGTAGTAGGAAGAGGAGGAAGAATAATAGTAGTAATAGTAGTAGTATTAGTTGTAAATGGAGTAGCAGTAGGAGGAAGGGGACAGGGAGGAGGAAGAAGTGTAATTGCAGTGGTAGTACTAGTAGTAACAGGAATAGGAGGAGGAGGGGGACGAGGGAGAGGGGGAGGAATAATTGTAGTAATAGTGGTAGTACTAATAGTAATATTATTATTATTAGTAATAATAATATAAATAGGAGTAGGAGTAGTAATAACACATGTTTAGCGCTGAACTCTTTAAAATGAACAGATTAAAAGTTATTAAAACAACACTTTCAGCCTCTAAGCTCTTGAATCTTTGAAGTTATTGCAATTTCAATTAGGCTTTGACAAGCTTGTCATCCATCAAGTGTTTATAATCCATAAACATATAATCACACATTCTATATATTTAAACAAATGTAGCAAAACACATACAGCATTTTATTGCACATAAAATATGTTAGTGTACGCACACCTCTTACAGTAAATAAACAATTTGATCTGCAAATGGGCTGAGATAATGTCAGTCAATAAATGTCTTAATATTTTCACTGTTTACAATTTAGGACTAATTGCATTGTATTTACAACTTGAAGCTTGATTACAATGGCCATAAAACATAAAATAATCATTTACTCCATCGTGACTACATGTGACCTGGAGATCCACCATTTAGTGAAGCCCTGGTCTTATTTGTCCAGTTTGTAGTGAATGCTCCAATGCAGACTAGTTTATGAAGATGTTTTAGGCCTGTCATACATTTCATTGATATCCCACTACAGTGTTCCTACAGCTGTTGAGGGTCTTTTTCCCCTTCAGCTACCATGCAGTTGTCCATGCCCAGAAATAGCAGTTCAAATGGAATTACAAAAGGATGAGTTACTTTCAGTAGTAAAACATCTCATTGGATTATTTACAACCCAGCCAGGGTGTGGCAGGGAGCTAATTACAAAAATAAACCGGACCAACTAAAGGGCTGGCTGACTGTGAGCCACTCAGAATAATATTCTATATTACATACATAAGCATAGAAGAGTTGTCTCTGACTCTGGTTACTGTAGTTTGGTTAATAGGTTTAGATGAATTGCACTCTAAAGCTATAACAAAGGTCACTAAGGTGCCCCCAATATATTTTCCTTTTACTTTTAGACTACCAAGTTACTATGGACTGTTTATCACATTCAAACCAAATGACAATCTGAAATGTACATTTTCTTCCTTAGGGAGGAGCTGCATATAGTAGCTTCTACTGCATGGAAGGCTATATTTTTGTATCAGTGTATCAATTTGTAGTTATTACAATCTGTGACCAGAGGTTGAATGACCAATACATTGAAAGGCACTTAAACAATTCAATTAGAATTAGTTACTAGCTGTCACTTAATCAGAACATGCTATTTGTACCATCTGTTTGAACACTGAATTATATTTTTTTATACATAAAAAGTATGGGTTAGAGTTTCCTGGTGTCTTAGAGGTTTCTTTGGGCTCTGTTTCCTTTTATATGTAGCTTTAACATAAAGAATATTTTTCTGTGATGATATACTCTTGGCTTGCTCATCAGTGGCATTTCATTCACACACACACATTTATTTCACATTTATTTCATTTTGTAAAGCTAATTTGTGACAATGACCATTGTTAAAAGCGCTATATAAAAAAAAATTGAATTGAATTGAATTGAATAAAGGTAACAGATAAAAAGGTATAAAGGTGACCTTATATAAAAGTAAGATTTTTGATGTGTATGTGTCACGTTTCGGTCAGCGGCTGTTAAGGGCCGCTGCTATTCTGTTTTCTGTTTTTTGGTTTTTCTGTATCAGTTCACGTTCTGGTTCTGTGTGCCTGTTCTGTGTCCTTGTTTTCCCCCCTAGGTTCCCTGCCCAGTTCCCGTTCCCTCCATGTTTCCCGTCCTGCTCTGTGTGTTCATGCTCTGCCCCCTCATGTATCAGTCTGGTTGTCTGTTCCTGA
>JBBPDB010000011.1:12195810-12225565 GCA_037974465.1 Brachypetersius altus
CTACCTGGATATTCTCTGCCACACTGAAAGGCTTCTGCCAGTGACCTCTGCCTCTGGGGCGGGGTCTGGGTCTGTCGCGGTCATGGGGTGGGGGGGTTCTCTCCTCCCTCCATTTCTAAAGCTCAGTGTTTTCTTTTTATGACTTTTATATGTTTGTATACATCTCTTGTGTTTCCAGTGTGTTTAACAGCCTTTTTACAAATGAGAGCTGGCTGTTGCTTCATTTTCGGGCTGAAAATATAGACACGTGGCGCTCGATCAATATCAATACCAGCTTTGATATCGATATTTGGATTGATCTGCCCACCGCTAGAGTTCAGTTCATTTTTACAGCTCACAGTAAGTCATACTGTGTCCTAAACCACGTCCACTATTCTGATCACCTTAATGAAGGAGTTCAGTTCATTTTTACAGCCCGTCATACTGCATCCTAAACCACGTCCAATAGTCTGATCACCTTAATGAAGAGCTGGATGTGGTTTGAGTGTACAGAGATGTTTGGGGTTTGTGTTGCAGTAAAATGCTTGGTGACTATTAACTTTTAGTGTTAGCAACGTTAGACTCATAGCTCCAGTTCTTGAAGTAAAGAAGCAATCTTGGACTCAGAGTTTTGCTTTTAATGTCCAAGTTAGGACTGATTCAATTGGCTGACAAATGTTTGTGCTGATTGCAACACAAAATGAAATATTTACTGCTACATTAATAGTCATTTAATTGCATTTTATTTTTGTCATGGCTCTTTTTTGGTTTTTCTGTATGCCTGTTCTATGTTCATGTTCTCCCTGCCTGTTCTGTATCCCTACCCTGTCCGCGTGTTCCCCAGCTTGTGTGTCTGTCCCTGCCTGTTCTCTGCCTCTGTCCTTGTTTTCCCCTCTAGGTTCCCCTGCCTGGTCCGTGGTCCCGGTCCCTCCATGTTTCCCGTCCTGCTCTGTGTGTTCATGCTCTGCCCCCTCATGTATCAGTCTGGTTGTCTGTTCCTGAGTTGTCCCTGGTTCCTGTGTCAGTCCTGTTCTTGGTGTGTCATGTTTACCCTGTCCTTGTGTGGTTCTATGTTTCTCTGTTGGCTCTGTCCCTGTTCCTGTTATACCCTGTTATAAGTTTGCCTGTCCCTGCCTTGTTCTGTGCCTGTGTTCTCCCTGTTGTTCCCCTGTAGACCCACTAGGGGTTCCCCTTGTTCCTGTCTGGTCCTTGTCACCTGTCTCTGGTTTTGGTTCTGTTGATTACCTCATGTGTCCGATTGGTTGTGTTCCCTCTGTTACACCTGTGTCCTGTTTTAGCCCCTGATGTGCCTGTGTATGTATACCCTGTCCGTGTATTCATTCCCTGTCTGCGTTTCGTCTTTGTGGAGCCTTTGTCACGTATCTGTATCTAGTGAGAAACCCCAGTCGGTCTCGGCCCTGTATCTGAGTTTTGTTTTGAGCCCTTGAGCTCCTGTTCTTTTCAGTAAAAACCACATCTAATGGAGTACTGCAGTCCTGCCTGTATGTCCCAAGTTAGCTCTTGGTCCCGGGGGCTTAGCCCTCGCCACCGTGACAGTATGTTTGATTTTCTGTTTTCAAAGGAACTCATCAGACTGAAATTACGGTGTAGTTTCTTGAGATCAGAAAAGCTGTGTGAAAATCTGTTGTGTGACATATTTTATGGTTTCTTTAACTCAACACTACTTTGAATGAGAACAACACAGTTTTTTATGTTAAACTCGAAAGCTTGCATGTGTTCAATACAATGGATAATCACAAATCGGAGGCAACAAATAGTTTGAGGGCACAGAAAATGAGGAAGCTTGATCCACTGTAAAATGTGCTACTTGGTCATGCATAAAAAATGCTGAGTGGAACACATTCTCCAATTGACCTATACATTCTCTGCCCACATACATGTTATTCAGAGCTCCTGCTGCAAGATTAGACAAGCTTTACAGAACAAAAATCCTATTCAGCCTTATATGTAAATATAGTTTTGCTTAGGGCCTCTACATGACATTGAGTTTCACATTTCTACACTATCAAGACACACTACTGTACTGTAGTTAATCTCATCACTACAAAATTTCATCTCTTAAAATGACCTTAATTTAAAGGAAAAAAGTACATAGATTAATGCTGATTAAGGGGTAAAACTACTGAAGTTTCCTCTGTACTTTTTCAAATTTGCCCCTTATTTAAAAACCCTCCTGAATTAAGGGGTTTCGCACCTGCCTTAAATTTAATTTTGAGGCAAAATTAAGGGATTGGTTTCACAAAATAATGGCCACTTCATTCAAATGAAGGGGTTTTGGTGTATTTGGTGTATACAAGGATAAATTAAGGTAGGGTCAAGCATGTTTTAAGTACATTGTGAAAAATTGTAGTCTATCCTAACCATAAAAACTTCCACAAGCACACAAAATAAATATTGTTCACACATTCTAGATGCACTGAATACTGACAAAAATGCTGTAATTGCGCATCAGACGTTGAAATTTTGCCAGTGTTCTGTAAAGCTTGTCCAATCACAACTGTGGTTTGTTGGGTGGAGCATGGAAATGCCATGCATTTGTGGGCAGAGCCAGGAATGGCCAATTGTTTGTTTTTTCATCCTACCATCAGTGCCATGGATCTCTCTGCAAATGGCTGCTGCCTGCATCTTCCTTTCCCTTGCTGTCAGAAAGAGGGGTTGCGACATGGTGCCCTGGAGAGCAAACAAACGTTGTTCTGTTTATTCAAACCAAATGCAAAGACTTAAACTTCCCTCAGCCCTTAAATAACCTTAGCAGGTCCCTAAAATACCATTTAAGCCACATGAACGCTGTCTGACATAGAACCTTAAACTTCATAATGCCTGATCTAAACCTGACTGGACTGGACAGGGGGCCATAGGCACTATGTGATGTTGCATGAGGCAGGTGATTTAGCTTCAGTGATAGGAGTGCAAAGAATGGTGACAGTTTGTGTCCATTCATATTAATGTTCCAAAATCCCCTTCTTTCCATGTTCCTGTCCAAGGACAAAGTTCTTCAGTGTTTCACTTTCACACAGCAAAGATGTCAAACAAATAAAAGACAGGAAAACCATGACATTTTGCATGGTAAGCTAATAATAATTTTTATTCATATTTTGTATTTATCTATGGTTCTAGCAGAAATGCACTGTTCTTTTTGCATAGAGATGGCATTTAAATGTGCTTTTTATTACACTGACTCTATATGTATAGGAAAAAAAACGCTGCAAGGAAGGGATCAGATTTACACCGTTAAAAATAAAGGTGTCAAAAAGTGTCTTTTTGGAATGATGCCATAAAAGCACTGCTTTTGGTTCCCTGGAGAACTTTTCAATGTATGGTTTAAATAGAGTGCTTTAAATGGCATGTGCAAGTGTAATGAAGCAGTGCTTAAAGAAACTCCACATGTAAAACTCTTTCACAGAACCACACACCCAATTTAACGTGAACCTTTATTAAAAGTGTGGAGAAAGTATCACCAAAGGTAAAAACAAAAAACAAAATAATCACAAAAGCCCAGGTTTCAATGGTATGACTGCTGATGACCCACATTGTCTGAATATAACTGTTTTTTTGTCTCAGGAGAGGTGAAGCATATTTCAACACTGTATTAATGAAGAAGGATGACTGACCCCCTCACTCCCATGGGAGGAAAGTGGGGCTTACTGAAAGTATTTCATTGTGAGAAAGTCTGGAAGTAAATGACAAGAGCATGCATTCTCCTTTTGTACTGAGAGACTGCTGAAAGATTTCTGAGTTGACGAAGAAAATGAGTGGATGGCCCACTTTTCGTATAAATGTAAGATTATGTAAGTTATTATAAAATCATTCAGGTAATACAAAGGTGAGCTGATAGTCTGGCCATTTGTAAAATGCTAAGACCCAAACAAAGACAGCCAAGAGCTGGAGTTTAGTAGACTGTACTGCAGTTCTTATATCTATCAGCACATCTACAACAGATGATTGCTGTAGGGCAGGGGTCAAACTCATTCAAACCTCCTAAACTCCACACACAACGGAGGTAGCTGGTACTTACCTAATCTTCGGGGCTGTCTATGAGTGTCTCAGGATGTTCTTGTATCCTGTAGTGGACAGTGTTAAGGAATGAACTGAGTAATGTGACCTGTGCAGGTCCTGGTTCTTCTTTGGGCCGTGGGGCTCTGGCCAAGGGCATGGTGGGTGGAGAAGGGCGCAGAAAGGTGGGAGTGACTCTTAGTCTGTGTACAGTTAAATATAGCAGTGAGGACACATATACACTTGCATGTATTTGGGTGTAATGGAGCCAGTTAATGTCTCTTCTGGGTATGACCTCAGTGTGGTATTAATAGACGGTCAGCATGAGTAACTTTGATGTCATTTTGGGATTAACATACATGGTGATCAGATTGAAAGGGTTACTTTTGTTTTTTCTTTATCATTTCTTGGAATGTTGTGTACAGGATGTTATTTGCTTTGCGTTCAGCCTCAGATTTACAGTTTACAGCATGGTATAATTGAATATAATTTCTCAAACTGTGAAACAGTGGGATTTTTTTCAATAGTGAAGGTTCTAAACTTTCAGTCAGTACCATGTTTGCGTTTGTGACACACACTGGAAACATGAGTGGACAGTGCGCCCTCGTTGACTCCCACTGGGACTTCTTGTTCACGTGTCCATAGTAAATGAAAACTGGAGCCAGAGAAGGGGAAGTAGAGTGGCAGCAGAGGTGACCTGCCTGATCTCCACCTACAGTGTGTTTGTTATAACTCCCCATAACAGCAGTGTGCAACGAGACAAGAGTCCAGTACACTATTACTATTACAGGTTTTTCTCAGGCTTTTTCTCAGCCATCAGTGAATGTTGTTAGTTCCAAAAACATACGAGCAAAACAGCAAACAAAGCGCTTAACATTACTTTTTTCATTGGGTAAAGACTGCAAAACTCTGTCACAGTGATCTTTTGGCAACAACTGAATCACACAGTGAGTGTCTGATCAAACTATTCACTTCAAAATGGCATCAGCTGCTAAAGGCCCATTCACAAAATGCTACAACCCGTTTACTCTAAACCACTCAAAAGATGCTAAAACAATATAAAATGTTGGGGGTTATGTGGTTTAATTTTAAACACAAAATGGAACAAGATGGACAGGGATAGGCCAAAGAGAAAGTGCCAGATGAAGAAGACGAGGTGGACAAGGACAGCGTTTGCAATGTTGATGAACACACGTGACCCGGTATCGGAAAGCGGAGAGATCAGGAGGAGTTAAGCAAATGTCACACTTTTATATTATTGTATAACATTACAATATTTTTGGTTTCTCAACATTTGTGTTTGCATACACACCTGTAGTACTGTAAAAAAATCCAATAAAACTACAGTAATTGTAGTGTTTTCTCATTCTCTTGTTTGTCCCTCTGTGCATGTACAGGTGATTTTACTGAGAATGTTTTGCCTGGGAATGTGCCTTGGTTGCTTGTACACCGTATGGACAAAAGCACTGGAGCACACCTCTTAAGTATTCAATTCAGGAGGGCGCTTGCTTCCAGTGAAGGGCAATCTTAATGCTTCAGCAAAACAAGACATTTTGGACAAAGCTATGCTTCCATCTTTTCTATTCCAGTATGACTGCACCTTCGTGCACATAAAGACATGGTTAAATGAGTTTGGTGTGGAAGAACTTATCTTATCGTAAAGTGACTGTTGGTGGAAAGGTCAGACGTCCCTATACTTTTGTCCATGTGTTTACTGTTTGAGTAAGTTGTACTGGCTTGTGGTATAAATGTATAGTTTTGATTGACGTAGAGAGTTTTGCAGGGAAGATGGGGAGTTTCACCAGATTTTTAAATGTTACTCAGGCAGAACTGCCTGGTTAGGGAATGAGATTGTCATTTTGATCGCTTTAAAAAGGGCTTTGCATGAAAAATTGGAAAGGTTGTTATATACGATTCTTTGGAAAATGGTTTTACAAAAAAAATGGTTCCAAATCAAATAACCTCTTTTTTTGGTGAGGGAATTAAAGATAAAATGATATTTTGTAATGAAATGAATTTGATGAAAATCTACTGTCCTATATATAGCTTTGTTTCTCTGAAAGAAGTAATTACACTATTTTTTTGCCATGTTCTTTGTCATGAAAGCAAAGTTAGCCTGTTTTCAAATTTATTGTATAGTTTTTCACAGCCTGACTAAGACACCAAACACGCCCATTGCACGGCCTCACGGTGACACACAAGCCAAGTGTAAAAAATATTATGCCTATGAACGATTGCATTATGTGCGGAACGATCGATGTAACTGTTGGCGGAAAGGAGGGGTTAGAGCTCATACCACATACGAAAGAGGTTGGGTGAAAAGGTCAAAGGGAAAAGCGTCCGCATCCTATAGTTAAGCAATTACACCAGTGCCATGCAGGTTTTATGGTGTAACATACACCTGCTACACCTGCTGTGAAGAAGATCTACTTGATTAAGAAAAGAATGCTTTAGCTGCTGGGCTTTATCGAGTCAGTTTTGCTGTGTTTATCTCTGAAAATGACATGCTGAGTATTTTGTTTCTCTTCCAAGAAAATGTGATCAACAGTCATGGCTTAATGAACTGCAGACTTAAAACAAAAAAAAACGTAGCGCTGTTACAAGGAACTAATGAAATGATCTACACAGTCTGTGGGCTTACTTTCCGTATCTGGAGCAATCTTTTGATTTCTTTTTTCGTTTTTGTCGGATTTACGCATTCACGGTTTGTTGTTCTTACACTAAAACGTGTAAGTGGGAGAGAAAGACATCGTGAGAGAGTGTGTGATATAGAGATAGTGTGAGAGAGTCAGGGGAAAAGTAAGAGAGAGAAAGAGAGGGTGACTAAGAGAGATTAAGAGTGAGAGATACTGAGAGATAAAGAGAGATAAAGAGTGAGTGACACAGAAAGGTCTGTGCACTGAAAACAGCAGACATCATAACATATTCAGTTCATATAGGTCAGCTATTGCCAAATGGAACAAAATAGTAATAAGTTATAAAGAAACACACACTTGTTATTACTCTATTTGTGAGGACATTCTATTGACATGTAATGCTGTAATAATACAGTAACACCACACCTGCACTTTTTCCGTTGTGTTAAAAACCAGATAAATGTCCCAGCATCTACATATTTTCCAGTATTTCCACACACACACACACACACACACACACACACACACACACACACACACACTTATTTCCCACAAAACAAGATGAAGAGGTATTTGGAATATATTTCATTTTAATGAAAGTGAAAAAACAAATGCTTGTGTCAGTTTGTGTCACAGAGATGGTGCCACCATCAACAACAAAAAAAAAAATTTTTTGTGTCATTCACAAAGAGAAGAGAAGAGGAATTTAACAAGACTGAGAACATGAAGCACTTTTGCTTCTGTCACCCAGTTCAGTGTTTTCTCGAATGAGAATGAAAGGGCTACAAAGTTAAATGGATGCTGAACTGATACAGAGTGCAGACAGAACCGATGAGAGCGCAAATAGAAAAAAGTAGTTCCATTGACTGATGTATAGTGGAATGTAACTCAGAAAGCTGATCGCAACAAGAGGGCATGCAGTGTCTCACTGTTAATAAACTGCACATCCACACCGCGTGGTAAAACAGGAAAGTCCCACAAACACAAGCAGCATGCCGTGTTCTGAGAATCACAAATAAATGGAGGCAAATGAATACTGGACCTACTATCTGTATTGTGCTAAAGCGTGTTGTCCCAGGAAATGAGGCCAGGTCTCGTGTAGTAAATAAAGGGCAGACAGGGTCACTACAGAAAGATTTAATCTCTTAAAGTGGGACTTATGTAACTAGAACATTATACTAATTCAACTGGTTCTGCTTAATTCAGAGCTCCACATCCTTAAATCTAGCATGCAAAAGCATGTGCAGGATTGTTCATTTGGATTAAAACATGCATGGGAAATAAAAGGAATAGGACAATGAAATGCGCATAATGTAACAGAAGCACATCGAGCTTTTATGTTATCTACACATCAATACAACGTCTCTTAGATCCCCAGTCAACATTTCAACAATTCTCAGGCTTGCTGAACTTCCAAGAACCCTTTTTAAAACAACGCCTTTAAAGGTATTCAACCTAAACTATCTCTGCTGCATACGGTTGAGTATCATTTTCATATCACTTCCGTGTGTTTTTCCTTGTACTTTGCTTCACACTGTCTAAAAAAGCACATTTACAATAAAACGTGTTGGGAAGATGCTGAATTTAACATACTGGCAAAAAAATAAAAAAAGGAATAGAACTTTTGCTCAGAGAAAATGTCTATGATAAATTTAGCAAACAAACAGTGCACAAAAAGGGTGTTGGCTTAGGAGGGTGTTGTACTTGTTGGTCAAAACATATGTCTTCAAATTTGCACTTGACTGTAAATTAGACCAGATGCTTGTACTCATGCAGTCTGACTGTTGGTTGATCTCTCAACCAGGTACTTCCATAGTTTTCTATACTGCTGTTCTGTGTTCCCATACTCATTCATCTTGCAATCACACTATTAAAACAGCTTCTTTAAGTCTGCACATCTCAAAAATAAACATTCAGAACCTGCTGTATTCTGTAGCCCATATATTAAAAATCCTCAAACATGCCTTTATCGTTTCCAGGTGTAACTATATGTGCTTTTGTAGCTAGACTGAAACCTCTTGTTCTCTGGCCCAGCCAGAGATGCACCGAGATTAGCCTCGGTCATGGACCTCGGTGGCTGAGGCTGTCTTAGGGGAGATCTGTATGGTACAGGAACAGCTGGGGCAGAGGCTGTGCTTTTGGTTGGAGAAAGAAAAGGCAAAGTTGAGCGACCGGTTCCCCAGCCCTGGCTCTTGGATGGAGGCTCATATGCAACTTTGGCCTTCCAGTCCGCTGGAGGTTCAGGCAGCAGCTTGCGATGGGCTGCCGAGCGCAGATTGGTGGCGATGGACTGCTGCAGGTTCTGGAAGGCAAAGGCTTCATCCACCAGGCCCAAGGGGTGGCGGGATGCAGCCTCCCAAGGAGTAGGAGGCTTACGGCCCCTCTCTACCCAGAAGGCCCGCCTCTCTGATGGGCGAAAGGTGTAGGTAGTGTGGGGTGAAGGTCTGGGTGATGGGGAAACAGATGCAGACCTTGAACCAAGGCCCTGTGGTGACAGTCTAACTGGCGGAGATAAAGATGAGCTTCTTCCCAGTGCCTGAAAAACATTGAAACCTTTAAGAAAAAATAGCAATAAAATATCAAAGCCCAAATATCCAAGCAGCAAAACAACTGAATAAAAACAATTACAATTTACAAATTGTAAAATTTTTAGGTAAAACATTTTAAGGTAATATTAATTATATATTACAGGGGTTTTTTTTGCTTATGATTCATGATAATAAAAGGACTATTAAGCTGCAACATTTGATTTGACAACAAATATTATTAGCAACATACAACATTTTTAGGTATTCGGAGTCTTGAACATAATTACACTATCTCTTATCAACACTGTTGTGTTGAAGGAGGTTCAAGTTACTGGAGGTTTTTTTTGCAGGAATGGGCAAATCATGAGAAATTATAAATATTTTGACCCCATGAATACATTAATGTCTCCATCAAAGCAGATTAATCTCCAAATACCAAGCCAGCCAGCGCCAGCCACCTGCAGGTCAAGCTAAAGAGCAGGGGTTACATCAAGTGGCCATTGATACAGGATGTGTCAGCGCACCACTTAGCCTCCCCTCTGATTTCTCTGAACAATTAGGGGACTCCTCAGTAATCCACATTTAGTCCTGTTTAATGGGAGCGGTATGACCTTCAGTGCCGAGTGTCTGCAGCCTGAGAACCTCTCCTTTCCATAAGTCTCTTTTTCATGAGACTGGCGGTGATTTGAAAAGAATATCACACTCGAACCACACAGAAGATTTAGCAGTGCCGCAGTGTTTGAAGCAGGAATGCCTGTGACTGTGCTGCCACCTGCTGTTTCAGAAATGGAAATACAGTTTCCACTGCACCACAATAAACCTACAAAACTAAACTAATCCTGGGATTAACCCTGTAACCTCAATCACACCAACAAACAAACAAACAAACAAGCAACAACAAAACATTTCCTTTAGATACACAAAAAATACATATGAGAGCACTACACGCCTACGTATTATTACATTACTTACTTTTCTTAATAAATTAACAAATCCCAGTGTTCATTCTTTAACAAAATCCATCATTTTTGACAATGAGTTCAATTTGAAGAATCATGTTAAGCTGATTCCTTTAATCTTTCCAATATCTTTCCCTGCATGTACTAAAAAGCACATACATACAGTTGTCACATCATTCATTCTCAGTGTTGGGATCCAGACACATGCAGAGGAGTTTTAGGTGCTGAAGCAACTGCCCCTTTGGGCATTGTGTCCATTTTGGCAAATTTAAAGAACCTACAAAACCTGTATTCGAAATTCATGCCTGTGGAACAATTTAGCAATTTCCAATTCATCTGAAATACAGGTCTTTGGACTCAGGAAACTGGAAACGTCTTGCAGAAAAGCACACAGGAGAGCTGCCCCATCTCCATTGAACCCAGAGGCTTGCTGCTGTAAGATGACGGCACAAAACACAGCACCACTGTGCCTCCTTCTTTACATCAAGACTGGATTACTGTAACACTCTTCTATCCGTTCAACCCAAGAGCTCTGTTACACGCCTATAGTACATGCTAACTGCTGAGTCCTGACCTGCAAGAGGGACCACATCATACCTGCACTCCAATCACATCCAGAACTGATTTTAAAACTCTGTTGTTGGTTTTTAACGTTTTTGTGGTTTTGACCCTTCTTAAAAATGATTGTTAAACATTTTCCAACCAGACTATCCAATACTAAACTATGTTCGCAAAACATGGTTAAAACAGGTTGAGTTATCGGCCTCTTTGACCTAAAGCTCTGGAAAGCTCAGAGAGCTCCGTAATCACTCAGCACAAAATAAGCTTAAAACAGTAAACCTGGTTTATTTTCTCAGACTCAAGGCTGCATTAGCACTGCACTTTAATAATCTATATCAAAAATGAAATGTTCTCAATGTTTCTGAAAGCTCTGTTCCCTGTCTGTCTTCTTTCGTTTTTATTGTGTCAAACCATATTTAAACCAGTTTTTATTGTATCAAAGCATATACAACCACATATATCTATTGTTCATTCAAAGTCTAATCAGTTCTCTTGGTGGCTAAATAGTAGTTCCACTATCACAAAAAATTTGATTCATATCTTGCTGTAAAACACAACTTAGTACGGAGCTTCATCACTCAGGTTTCTGGGAAAGTGCTCTGGCAATCCTAGGGTTGCAGTAAAGGTAACTGAGTAATGGGAACTCAGTGCTGATTCTCGCTCAGGATGTTGGAAAAGCCACAACAGTTATTCTGGGTTCATTCAGTTCCTCAGTTATCCTCCTCAGTGATCTTTCTAGGCTGCTGTAAAAGACACTTCCAAAACACGAATCTATTTTTCTCATTTTGTTTTAGAATTACTTTGCTGTATTCTCATGCTATTTTTACATTTCATCATTTCTTTGTCACTCTGTCACTCTTTTATTTGTTGATTTTACTTCATCTTGTTCTTTCTCTGTGTTTGTTGTTTTTACACATTAAACGTATGAAAGGAGTTATATGAATGAAGATCATATTATTATGTTATTATATTATTACTGACACCCAGTAAGCGTTTTAGTCTCAGTACTTCAGTAAAAGTCTGATTAAATCTAAATGAGATAAAGAGACAGGTGGTCTAAGAGTGCCCTCTTCTCTTTCAGGTCATGGGATAATATATCAGATTCTTCCAAAAATAGCCAGAGCCTGGCCTGCAATGGGCCTTGAGTCATATCACTTCCATAATTCACAAATTAAAAGCCTTTTGCACTCCATAAGTGCATGATGATATGTAGATCCACTACTGGAAACTGAATTTTAATCACTTGTTCTAACCAATCCACTGCTGGTGTGCTTGGAACTCAGTTATGTAGAACATGATTTGGGCGATCATGTTGTTGAAAATAAAGGTTCCCAGATGGTTCTTAAAAACTCATAAATGATCTAGGTAAATATATTAACTGGGATAGAAGACTACATGGTGGTCCTCTGAAAGATTCTTTGAGGAGTCAGGGTGTTACTTCTATGGCAGTGCAGCCTTGACCAGTCCTCAGGAACTCCCAGATAATCCATACTTTTGCTCCATCCTTGTGCTTAACAAAGATGAGGCATCTGAGGACCTGACTGGGGACCATCAGGGGACCTGTTTGAGAACCACTGAATGGACAAAAGTCTATGGACAAAAGACACACCTGTTTTTCAGGGTTTGGGCTAGGCCCCCTACTTCCAGTGAAGGGTAAGTAAGGGGCCTAGTCCAATGACAGTGTGGACAATGCCATGCTTTTAATTTAGTCAGAAAAAAACCTTTTCTATTCCAGTATGACTGTGCCCCAATGCACAAAGAAAGTTCCATAAAAACATGGCTGAATGAGTTCAGTGTGGAACAACTTGACTGGCCCACACAGAGCCCTGACCTCAAGCCCATCCAACACCTTTGGGTTGAACTGGAACGGAGTTTGTAAGCAAGGCCTTCTCATCCAACATCAGTGCATGACTTCATAACCTCTCTACAGTACGAGACAGTAATTTATGTAGCATGATTCCGAGATGGGCAAGCTGCATGTTTCAGGCATAGGTATGAGAACATTGCGTGCAATGACAGCGTTGTATGTCTAAAAAATTAAAGCACTATGTAAATAATATGATAAAGTGACAAACTGATGCAAGCAGTGGTGAAAGTGACAGACACATGCAAAAGGGGACCAAAGAAAGCCAAAACAGAAGAGCAGAGAGTCTTTTTAATTGCACTGTGGCAAATCTTACAGAAAGTGCACTAGAAGGAAAAATCACGCAAAAAGAATGAAAAATAAAAGAACATGATGATCGTCTACAAAAAGCTAGCAAATTACAAAACCCTCCAAATGAAGGTTTTCTAAGTATGCAGTCACTTTACATCTTATTCTTTTCCCTTTTGACACCATTTCAATGCTTTTCTCCCCACAAAAAATAAAACTGGTAGAAACAGAAAAAGGAGTAAAGCAGACAGGAGTGAAGCCAGGTATGTTTCCTATATCAAAATGAACAATAAAGAATATCAGGATAATACTTTGATTGTTGCAGAAGACAAGCTGACCTTCCTACCTTACCTGTTGTCTGAGTGTATCACACATTATCTACAAAGGGCTTCATGAAATCAAGCATTGTCCCAAAGACCACATCAGACATAGCACATATGTGTTGCTTTTAAATAAAAAAAGAAAAACATAATATTACTTTCATAGAGATTTCAAATTTCTCATTCATAGTTTGATAAATAATTAGATATCTGGCTGTAAAAAATGGGCATAATTGCACTGCATCTGTGTTCAAACTTCACCTTGATCAAGTGTTCAAAAACATCCATACTTACATAATTCATTTATGTGATCTACACTGCTTACTGAAACCACTGAGAGACTGTACAATACTAATTCCTGGTCTATAGACCAGACGTTCTGCCTCAAAACTATAATCTGTGTGGGAGGCATTCAGTAATTCTCAGTGGATATCTTCAGATATCAGATCAAACACTCTCTCTTTTGCCTTACTTATTCTCACTGATCATTTAAATATCCCCATTCCTCTTCCCCATTAGTTGGACCAACAGCATTTTTGGCCAGGTCATGAAATAGATTCATTTATCTGCTTTAAGTACACACTTCAATTTAGTCTTACCAGAAATAGACAACAGTCTAATTCTGGTGATACATGTACAATATATTTTAGAACAACATAACTTTGTAATATACAGAAAATAGATGCTGATACACCTACGTTTTGAAAATCAAACCGTAAACTCTGCTTTAAATGTAAGTGTAGATAGCACGATTTCAAATTTTCTGTGACAAAAAAAATATATAAAATGTATATATTTTTTGCATGATTTTTGTCACGCTTTAATATACAGCTTTGCATCCTAGCTTTGCTATGACAAAAAAAGAAAAAACAGTTAAATGCTACTTTTCAGCATTTTCAACTGCACTAGGCTTCCAAACCTGTGCGGCACTTTTTTTGGCTGAGAACTTTGGTTTTGGGGCATTGGGGACACAATTTCCTGAGGCAGAATCTGCTCTTGCTGCCACTACTGTAGAGGGTGTAACAAAGGAGCTTGGAGCTGGTTGATAGCTTGGTGCCGGGGCAGCTGCATAGGTTGGGTTAGGGCCAGTTTGATATGGAGGGGGCTGCTGGTAGGGGGGACTTGGGGCTTGCTGGTAAGAATTTGGAGGCTGTTGGTAAGCATGCTGGGCACTATATATTTGTTGGTAAGGAGATTGTTGATAAGGATTAGGAGCAGGCTGGTAGCTGTTAGTAGAGGTTTGGTGATAAGGGCCATCAGCAAGTAAGGCACCAGGCATCCCATAGTGCTGTTGAGCTGGCTGGGGCTGCTGTGGCATAAAACAATATGGGGCAGGACCTTGATTGTATCCCAAATTCTGGCTTTGGTTTGGAGGACCAGCAACTTGCATATAAGCTTGAGCTTGAGCTTGAGCCTGAGCCTGAGCCTGAGCCTGAGCCTGAGCCTGAGCCTGAGCCTGAGCTTGAGCATGAGCTTGGGCTTCAGCTGCTTTCTGAGCAGCAAGCTTTTCAGCTGCCTCCCTTTCTGCTGCAAGTTTTTCTACTGCTGGCCCGTAAGTAAAAAGAGATGAATTTAACTGGTAGGGTTGATGCTTCATGACATCCAGAACATGAAGGGGTTTGGGGGCAGGTTTATCTTTTTCTTTCTCTTTCATCTTATTTTTGTTCTTTATAGTAGGGCTAGTGGATGGAGGTTGTTTGATAGCCCCTGGTGGATATGAGGCTGACTGGAGTGGATTGTATGCCAATGGTGGAGGTGCACGACAGTTAGGCGAATATTTCCATGTGGTTGGCAGAGAAGGAGAAGGAGAAGAAGGTCTTGCCTTGTTTGCCTGGACTGTGTCTGAATCCACCACATACTTCTCCATTCTGGATTGCCGCTTAGCAAAAAGTTCAGCTCCTTTCCCTCTTAAAGCTGGCATCTCAAAAGCTGATCCCATTCCAGTGGGGGACATTGCACTACTTGTTGGAATCGGTGATGGAACCTTTGTTCCAAATGTGTACGAGCCCATTCGCTGTAGAGGGGCCTGGGTAGTCTGAGGTGGACTCCATGGTTTGGCTGTCTGGTTCAGCTTTTGAGTTTCAGTAGTTGTTGTGGAGCCTGGATCTTCCTGTGGCTGTGGTCCCCATGAACTCATAATTCTTTGATTCTGAGAGAGTGGTGGGGTCTCTTGCTGAGGTTGATGAGCCCATGGAGGTTGTACCTGAGCTGGAGGCTGTGATTGAGTCCATGGTGGCTGTGCTTGATTCTGTTCGGGAGCCCATGAGTTCATTATTTCTTGCGGATGTTTTTGAGGCTGTTGAGCCCATGGTGGTTGTGGTTGCACCTGAGTAGGCATTGAAGCCCAAGCAGTCTGGGACGGCTGTATCTGTGCTGGAGCCTGCGGTGGTGGTTGAGCCTGCTGAGCCCATGAAGGCTGTGGTTGTGTCCATGCAGGTTGCTGTTGGGTTTGAGAGACCCAAGGTGGTTGGGGCTGTGACTGGACCTGAGGTTGGGCCCAAGAGGTCTGGGCTTGCTGTTGAGGGGCTGTCCAATGTGGTAATGATTGAGTTTCCTGCTGTTGTGGTTGTTGCACCCAAGGGGGTTGAACTTGGTTTTGATTTACATCTTGAGACCAAGTACTAACAGGTGGCTGCACTGGCACTTGAGAATGGACCCACGGAGGTTGGGGTCCAGACTGTGTTGGTGCTGTTGCCCATGAATTCATTTGAGGTTGCGGCTGGGGCTGAGGTTGGGGCAGAGGTTGGGATTGAAGTTGGGGCTCAGGTTGGGACAGGGGTTGGGGTTGAGGCTGAGGTTGAATTTGGGCCTGAGGTTGGAGCTGAGGCTGGGGTTTTGGTGGACTCTGTGTAACCCAAGGAAGTTGTGGCTGCGACTGAGTTTGAATGGATGTGGGTGGTCGCACTTCTGATTGCACTTGAGGTTGTGTTACCCAGGGCAGCTGCATGTGTGATTGTACATGATTCTGTGTAAGGGTTTCTGGCTGAACTTCAGCCGGACCCCAAGTATTCACTGGTGGCTGCTGTTGAGCTTGAGTTGGAGAGGGACCCCAAGAGCTAACAGGAGGCTCTGACTTAGCTTGTTCTTGAAGTGGTTGTTGGACAAGGTGAACATTGTTTATTTGCTGCTGTTGATTCTCTTGTTGCTGATCTGCCTGTATTTGCTGTTCAGATGGAGCCCATACATTCACCACTTCCCTCTGCTTCTGTGAGGGGGGTTTAGTGTGTGCTTCCTGTAATTCAGGAGCAGGCATGGGGGAGGGTGCTTGCTCTGGTATGGCTGAGGACTCCATTTCAGGGGCAATTTCGGCTTCAGGCCCAGGAGCCTCTGCAGTTGGTGGGATGTTATTTTCAGCATGTTGGAGGAACTGCTGGCTTGCAACTTCTGGTTGTGGTGACCATGGTGGAGAGGCTGGATTTATGTGTGGCTTGGGTGCAACGGGTGGTGGGATTTTGTGCTTTACTTTAGGCGACTGCAAAAAGTTGCAGGCTTCTGCCCCCAAGCTTAGGTAATCCTCCTCTGGGCAAGATTCAAACCCTGCTTTCTTGTCACTTCTGGTTAGGAGATTTAACAGTTCTGGATTTGGGGAAACTTTGGGAGACTCTTTAAAAGTGAACATTGGCTTAGTTTTGCTCCTCCTTCTGTCTTGCAGGATCCCTGTCTTGATTGCTGGTACAGATATTCGCTCATCTCTGGAAGCAATCTGTTCACCCTGTCCAACTGAATAGCAAGGCTGCTCTTGACTTGTTGATGGAGAAAATGGGTCTGCTGCCCTATCCTGCACAGAGAACGGCTTGGCATTTCTATTTATGCTGGATGACTGCATTACATCAGTTTGTTGACTGGTCATCCCATTCATTTGATGTGAATACTGTTGCACCTGCTGTTGCACTTGCTGTTGCTGGTACTGTTGAGACTGATGATATTGTTGTTGGTACTCTTGCTGTTGTTGGAACTCCTGCTGCTGTTGGTAATGCTGTTGTTGGTACTCTTGCTGCTGCTGGTAATGCTGTTGCTGGTACTCTTGCTGCTGCTGGTAATGCTGTTGCTGGTACTCTTGCTGCTGCTGGTAATGCTGTTGCTGTTGGCTATATTGTAACTGTTGCTGGTATTCTTGATATTGTTTCTGCTGTTGATAATATTGTTCCTGGTATTGCTGGTACTGCTGTTGTTGTTGCTGTTGGTGGTGCACATTTAAATCCATATAATTCTGACTGTCAGTAGTAGTCTGAATGTAGGAGCTCTCATCCACCTGTTGGTAATGCTTCTCAGCCTCCCCTACACTTTCGACAGGGATCCCCTTACTTCTCATGTCTTCATGCTCAGCCGCAATCTCATCTATACGCTGCCTGCGCTGAGCAAACATCAGGGCTCCTTTGCCCTTGGTTTCAGGAAGTGCATTCATATCTTCTGGGTTGTGAAGCTTGCGCTCTATCTCAAGCAGCCCAGTGTCCCAGTCAAAGGTTACGATGCTCTTGTGGCCTGGGGGATTCGTGAAAAAATCCTCATCAAGTTCAGTTTCACTGGTGGCTAGAACTGTGAACTCAACAGCATGGGTTTCCTTATTGACGTCTTCGTCCTCCTCGTCCTCAAACTCTGGTTCGTTCTCTCCGGTTCCGTAGCTAACAAGTGTGTATTGCTTGGCCCTCTGTCTGTGCTTCTTGAACATCAACACCCCTTTATTATTGGGGTTGGGGGCAGCAGCAGTGAGGAGTAGAGCAATGCGCTTGCATTTAGACTTGGCCTCCTTCACCTGCTTCTCAGACAGGCTCTCACTCCGCCGGAGCCCTTGAAAAGACAAGAGAAGGGAGGGGTTTAGAGCACATGGAGGGTAAAGATGGTAGAGTGTGAGGGCAGGAATATTTCAGATTGTTACTTTAGTTCACTGACCTAAATATGCAGCATGACTAATAAAAGACAATAAATCAATTCATTGGAAAGCACAACAAACTCATAATAAGCGGTATGTTATAAGCATATTGTCTGACCAATAAACACACATGAAATGTGGAAAAGCAAGTATAATTATATACAATGTGATTCATGATTCATGCTTGTTATTCATGATTTTTCACATGCATGATCTGCATTGAGTCAGGCACTCAGAAAATGATACTGATGACTGGACCAATATGAACTGGACCAAATGGGGTTACAAATGACTTGGAAATAAATCTCACCTCATGAAAAGATTAGGACATTTCACCCATTTCGGAGATACGGGTTTTTGTTCCAACCAAAAACAAGATCTTATTGATCAAACATTTTGTACAATTTGAATATTAAACAGTGACTTTGTCTTGACATTCAAAGTACGAACCAGGACCATACATCACTACGCCTTAATTACACTATCAGTCAATTCTGCAGTGTTGGCATCACATGGAGTCATTACTCCCAATCACAGACCCATGGGTAATTTCATTCTCATTTACTGACTCATAATACAAGCCATTCACAGCTACACAAGCCATTCACAGCTGTGAAAAAGTGTCAAGGAAGGCTGAGGCAATGACAGTTTTCAGCACCACATGCAACTGTCTGTGCCCTGAAAAGAACTAATGCACTGAATCTGATTTAGGCATGTAGATCCCTTTCTGGGAGCCTTTTTAACCCCCACAATGTAAAGTTACACAAAACAAAGGAATAATTTTGAACAGACTTGCTTATATTCTTCATGTGGATACTACCATGATGAGCATGGCCACGGATGAGAAGCGAATACTTCCCTTTTCAGTGCTGCTAAGATGGCCAGTTTTAAAGGATCAGGTAACGAGCCAGTGTCACACTTGTTGGTGTCTGTCAAATGGCTATCCTACAGGCAGCAGTAACATGCCCATGTTTTATTCTTATCCTCAGCATGTCACCCTCCAACCCCCCTGCTCAGCACTGCCATGCATGAAGTTTGTCCAACATTTAGTAAGAGCTAATCATGGAATTTCCTTCACAGTACAAAAATGAATGAACACTTAGAAAATGGTAATGGAATATAATGAATACTTCAAGCTTACTAGAGGTAAGTAAACAAATGTAGATAGTATTGTTTAAAAATATAATTTCAGACAGTCTGATAGGGTGCGTTTCCCCTGCTTACAGAGAGATTGCAAGCACTGAAACATACATGAGTGACTTTACACATGGTTCCAAGCTGAACTTTAAGTTACTTTTGTGAACAGCAATTCAATATTTATATGATTCATTCAGAAGTGCTCCATTAGTACAATTCAGATCACAAAAACAAGAGTTCAAATCTAGTAGGGCAAACACTACTAGATTTGCTGTTTAAGAGAGATAAAATAATAAGATGTCACTCACTGGCGTGTCTTGCCCGGTGCTTGTTGGGCTTGTTGAGCTCCCTCTCCGACTCAGAGTCCGCCTCTTCTGATGGAATTCCAAAGGAGACAGAGGAGGAGGTGGGACCTTCCTCAGTGTGCCCTCCTTCTCCATCACCATAATCCACTCGATCACTAGCTTTTGCTTCTGTCCCACAAGATCCCACCCTTTTCTCCTCGGAGTCCCTCCCTTCTGACTGTGTGGTCACCTCCACCTGTCCCAGTGAAACAGATGGTCCACTGATGAGTACTCCTCGCTGAGCCAAAGGCTCTCTCTCATGGCGGGGTATGTAGAAGGTGCAGCCTGGTGTGAAGGTGGTATTGTCATCATCTTCATTGTTTGTTTTGTTGTAAAATTCTCCCTCAACTCCACGAGCACAGCCCAATGAGGTACAGCCCGCCTCTTCCAGGGTGGTCTGAGAAAGAGACAGCTGCAACTCTACCACAGATCCTGGAGTGATCTCTAACCTTGTTCCTCCATCTCCAGAGATTTTAGGGTTTGCTCCTGTTCTGTTCTTCAGAGCTGGAATGCAAAACTGGGTTCGGACCATAGGGCTCCGTCCAGGGTTTTCAGCATCACCACCAGTCTCCCCGTAAAACGCTACATCTTGCGACTCAGAGATGTAAAGTTCCTTCAGACTCTGAGGCCTGTATAAAGGTGGAATGCGCAGAGTGATGCTAACTGTCTGAAAGCCCTCTTGAAAACAGCATCTGCAAAGGAGAACTATTGGTTAAAGAATGGTTAAACAGACTAAACTAAGGTTAGAAGTATTGATTAATTATGTCATTTTATCTTTCCCCCTTTAACTCATTAAATGCCCCCAGATTAATTGCAGCGTATTTTTTCTCTGTGCTACCATGTTTTACCATGGATGCGCTACTATAGTTTCTAAACAACCATATTGTTTGGATCAGAATAACGATAAGAGGTGACTGAATTGTGAGGTATAATTAATCTGTGCACATTTTCAGAATGATTGTTTATGACAAACAAAAACGAAACCTATGAATTTCCTACTGTTTTATATCAAATTCTTTACAAATCATAATAATTGCTGACTAAAAAGCACAAATAAGCACTTTTTGGCAAAAGAGTCTGGATAAAACATAATTTGTGAAATATATTGTGGCTCGTGTATTTTCACAGCAATCAAAAGTGAAACTGTGCACTTAAGAAAATGGATATTCTGTTAATTATGACATGTAAAACATTTTTTGCAAACTTTTGCAAATGACACCAATCAAAAACCACTTCAACATTCCTCAACCATATAGTTGGTTCCTCAACCATATATTCCTCAACCATATATTTCAAAACAGTACCATGAATAATGTATGCTAAGCTTGTCATTACAGTCCTAATAAAGAGTATTAAATGCCACAACTTGCAATAGAGGAAGAACCTTTTGTTAAAGCAGGGATGCCCAACCATTTCTGCATGTGACTGCAAAGGAAAAGCCCGCTAATGAACTATTTGAAGATTGAGACTTGAGCATTTGTGTGCTGCTGCTTGTTTGAGATGAAAATCCACACCAAAATCCCTGAGGCTTGGGAAAGGGGACTGGTGTGTACATGCATTCTTATATTTGTGCTATATATTGCAGTTCATATTGTGGCGAGCCGTGGAAAAGAGGGACACCAAGGCAGGTTCTTCCATTTTCGTCTTTGTCTTTTTATTCACAAGCACACAGCTTACGAAGCACACAGCTTGATACGGTACACAGCTCTAAAGACTTCTCAGACTAATTCTCTTACAACCCCACCCCTTACCTTATAGGGCACCCAAAAAGCCTGCGAGTCTCCTTGGCAACTCGCGGGTTGCCATGCCGATGGCCAGGTGTCAGCCATCGCCCCCCAATTAACCCCAATCAGTCCCTGGGCCCCTTTACACCCACGCCATGTTCACGTGGCAACCCCCCCTGTTCGCCACAATATATTCATAAATGCTTAAATAGCAACCAAAAGTAGTGTAAGAAGAATATCATGTTATGGTCAATCATAACATGACACCAGGAGAAACAGCAGACCTACTGATTGAAGCAAGCGAGAACAATTATCAGTAAAAACAGTGTATGTCATTTATACTTTGTACTTCATACACTCAGTTCCACAGAAACCAAAAGTATATTAGCAAGATCACAATGTTGTGAATCATTAAAAGTGTCAAATGAGGCAACAAGCTGAAAGGTCACTGTGTTTAATGAGCCAGACTTTATGCGTGCCGTATGTTGGAAGGTCACAAAGAGCATTACAACAAAAAAGGGAGACACATGAGCTATTCAGTGATTAATTATGTGTAACAGAGTGTTCTACACTCCCCTGGCATCTCACTAACAGAAGCCAACAACTACCTACAGTTCAGATCATTTTTGGGTCTCTAAAAACAAAGCAGCTGTTTTGCCATTTGTCAAGTCAGTCATCAGCAAGACAGCAGTCCTTCGTCTCAAAGAAAAACAAAATGTAACCTCATCAGAATAAATACAGAATAAATCACATGAGTCGTTTTAGTTCTGCTGCACAAACTTGTGTTGTGGTTTTAAATATTGCTGTCTGACTATAAGCTTTTTTGCAAGATTTAGAACAGGGTTTTATAGGTACCTCTTCACCAGTAGCTGCAGACCATCAGCACATTCCTTAAAGAGCTCAATAACCTCTGCAAGGCCGAGGCTGGAACAGGACTGTCCATTGATCGACAGGATCTCATCATCTTCACGCAAACCAGCCAAGGATGCATGGCTACCTTCCACAACCTGGAAGAAAGAGTACATACATCTGAGAGCTTATTTTAAGTCAATAGGAGGTTCACTGTTGTAAACAGGCTAAAACAAGGTTTGTGAGGTTTTTATCCTATTAGTCAAAAATAAAAGGATCAAGCTTGAAAGTGAGAGGTGTGAACAACAGCAAAGTAGAGTTATTGAAGCAACAGAACAGAACTAATCACATGTAAAGAGATTTCTTGTCAGAAGGTTCGCCGCGAGGCCAGCCCTCTGAGCTCCCTCTGAGCATGGAATGAGACACAGGCATTGGATCCATGTTGACTTGTGGGTTTTATTCAAAAAAGAAACAAAGGAAACAGAAAAGGGCACGATGGCCACCAGGAATCAGAGACATGGAAAAACAGACACAGGCAGGGTTGTTGAGGTGATGGAGACATGAGGGATAACTGAAACACACAGACTATAAATACAGGACTAAATCACAGAACTCAGGGCAGGTGAAAACAAAGGACACGTGACACAAGCACAAACCTAGAACATATCAAAATAAAAGCTGAAAAAAGTAATAAATTCCAACATTTTTTAATTAAAAATTATTCAAAATAGCCCCACCTTGGATAGATCACCCTTTGATTACAAGAGGTAATTTTCTTGTCTTTATTGTTGCAATAACTCTTTCTAGTGACTAAAACAGATGCACATAAAGACTTGTCAGAGCACTTTTAAAACACAGCAATGACTGGAGATTTACTAAACATTTCTGAACATTAAAATAGATCAAAAAAGGTAAAACTCTACTAAACCCTAAACTCCCTCCTTGTTGTTTCTTGATGTCCTTCAGATTTTGTTGAGTCTAGTCCTGATCCAACCTCAGTTTTTACCCCTGATCTGTTGTTTAGTTTGTGTCTTATTTTATGCTTCCAATCCAGATCATATTTATATTCCTGTTGTGAACCTAATTTTAGATTCCAATCACTTACTTGGCAACTGAATCCATTCCAGTGACTGATTTAGATTCCAATTCAACTTCAGTTACTGATTGATCTTCATGCACTTCACCACCTGACATTCTGGCACAATATGATACTGGAACTAATTCAAGTCCAGAACAATCCTTACTCTGGATGAGCAGAAACCAACAGTGCCTGCTTTTTGCCTTGAGAGACAGTTCAAAAAGTCAATTTCTCATATTAGAGATTAGTGACAGTATTTGGGACCCTAGCAAGAAGGGTAGCCAAATTCCGTACAGTATTCTGAATTTGTTACTGTACTGTATTGTACAGCACTATCATGGCCAAAAGTCTGCTCATCTGATTCCTTCAGTTAGACTATTTTTTTAGGTAGTACCTTACAAGTGGTTGATTGAGAAGGTCCTCTCTCTTCAACCAGTTTTCATCAAGTTTATTTACTTGGATCAACCAGTTACATGAGCCGATTCACCTCCCTGCAACACTACTTAGTAATACAGATTTCCTGCAGTTACTTTAGATCTGGAGGGTTAAACCAAGCTCACTGTAGACCACAACTCTGCAACATGACACTGAGACTGAACACTGCGTGTCACTGTCACATCCACAAGCACTAAAAGTTGGACTCGATTTCAGCAATTAATAAAAAACACATTAACTTTAATTCAGTCTTGTTTTATCAACACATCACGGAAAGGTTTAAAACTTTTTCACCTATAAAATACATTTACAACTGATGTACTTTATGAAACAAATTCGGTAGATGTAGTAGCCTCATGAATACAATAATCAGATTGAACTGTCAGACTCTGCCCGGGCTACATACTTTCACCTTTTTGCGCCTTTCTGTATCTCACACGTTCCATCGCAAATCAAAACGATCTCTGATAAGATTTTATCAAGTGACACATGTGGGCAAGGGAACGCAAGTTAATTTGTATAACACAATGTCAATGTGCTACACAGAGATAAAATAAGCACAAAAGCGTAAAAAGGACAGTAAGCAATAAAAGTAACCATAAAATAAATAACACACTATTATAAGCACACAAAGGAAGTTGTTCATAGCTTTTCATATTTCTTAAAAGCTTTCACAGCGGTGATATTTAATGATTAAAATGCTTAATAATAGTCAGGCTACACTTTCAGATCATTCTACATTCCTTTCACTTTCTGTATACCATACCATACCATACCGTACCACTTTATTTATAAAGCACTTGAAAACACACAATGGGTCGAAAGCCAGGGAGTAAAAGTGTGTTTTTAAACGAGATTTAAACTCTCTGAGTTAAGGGGCCTGCCTAACATGGCATGGCAAGTCATTCCATAATTGCGGAGCTGCAACTGAAAAAGCCCCATCACCTCTGAGTTTACAATGTGATTTTGGTAGTGCAGATCTGAGAGAACGGGACGGTATACAAGGGTGCAGAAGTTCAGACAGGTAAACTGGGGCAGAGCCATTCTAAGACTTAAATAAAAGAATTTTAAAACGGATTCTAAAACGAACTGGAAGCCAGTGAAGAGAAGCCAAATATGTTATGTTCTCGCCTGCTTATACCGGTTAAAAATTGAGCTGTGGAATTTCGCACCTGTTGTAGGCGGGCCATAGAGGCCTGGCTAACTCCAAAAAAAGTGCATTACAGTAATCTAGGCGAGTGGTTATGAAAGCATGGATCACTGTTTCGAGGTTGCGTTGAGACAGAACAGGCTTGAATTTCGACAGCTGCCTCAACTGGAAAAAGCAGGATTTTACAGTGGCATTTACCTGCCGTTGTATCGCATGCATTCCATCAGACATATCAGAATAATCTTCGAGAGAAGATTTGGTGGGTTGATGGATGAGCTGAATGACTGTTTTCTCCACTTTCAGGCTAGCACAAGGTCAGCTGAAGTACATGGATATCAAAAAGAGGATTACTAGATAATTAAACTATTACTATTGAACCAGAGATCCCTCACTGAGTGGAATTTATTTAGGCTTTATGTTCAAGTGAATAATTTATGCTTATGTTTATGTTTATGGAATTTATCAGACGCTCTTATCAAGAGCAACATAAAACTTAAATGCTTAAATCCACGTCTTGATATAAAATTGATATAAAAACCCAAAATATGAACCTCAAACAAAAAAAGAGGTCAGTGTAATGCTCACCAGATTTTTACCAAGACTGTGCAACTGATGAATATTTGTTACCTAACCGTGGAGGCAGGACGCTAGTGAAGCAGAGGACTGTGGAAGGGGTCTTTGGTGGAGGCAAAAGCTGAGTCATGTTGGTTCATTGTCATTTCAACCATCTCCACAGTACACAGTACACAGTGAAACCAATCACAACACAGAGGGAAAGCGGGATGAGGTTTTACTTAAAGTGACTTTATAGTGAGGCCTTGAAGATAAAGCTTCCAACTAAAATATGTAAATACATTTCAGGATGTGCTGCATCCCTGGGATCTGAAATAGAGTACTGAAGAAGGATAGCTTTCTGAAAAAAAAGTCACCCCACTTTCCCCAATTCCAAGACAACATACAGAATTGCTAACAGAAGCAGTTACAGTGCAAGTGTGAGTGAATACAATAGTATAACAGAAACTGTGTTCTAGCAGCAATCATTACAAAAAGCAAAGTCAAATAACTGTGCAAAAATAGTATTAATAGCAGCAACATTAAAAAATGCAATATATTACCAATAAATTGTGTTTGCGCTGAGTGTGTGTGTGTGTGAGTGTGTGTGTGTGTGTGTGTGTGTGTGTGTGTGTGTGTGTGTGAGTGTGTGTGTGTGTGTGTGTGTGTGTGTGTGTGTGTGTGTGAGTGTGTGTGTGTGTGTGTGTAAAGGGTACAGCATATGATTCAGTTCTGATTGAGTCCCTGGGGAGGTAGTCGTTTCCATCAGTGGAGGCTCTGGAAATCTTTATCCAGACAGAAGGAGAGAAAAGAGGGCACAAGAGGGGTGTGCTGGAGGCTTTGTGTATGCAGTGTGTGGTGAAGATGTCAGTGACGTGTTAAGGAGGCCCTAAAATGCAGTCAGGCAAACAGAGTTGCTCCAAGTAAATGTTTGGTAAAAGTCAAATAACGTGCATGAGGCTTCAGGCCTACTATTACAGAAATTACACTGTTAAGCAAATACAAGCATTTGCCCAAAGTGGCTTCATTCGGTTATTATTCATTTTTTGCAGCTCATCCAGGACCATGTCACGGTGATTTCTGACAAGGGCACTCCAAGCATCCCTCCCAGCATATTCTGGGTCTGCTCTGTAGTATCCTCCCAAATGGTTGTGCCCAAAACAGTTCCCGAAGAAGATTTTTCACTAGATGCCCTCAACTGGCTGTTTTCAATGCAGGGTGACACTGGCACTACTCCAAGCTTTCCTGGGCGTATAAGCTTCTCACCCTTACACGAAGGGAGCCCAGTCACTTTTTTCACAACTTGTATCTATGATCCACTTGGTGTAGGACCTCACTCCCAAGTACAGTACATCCAGTTGGTATGTAGATCCAGAGCTGACAGTCAATTCTGAAGGCACAGAATAGACATACCCAACCCCGACTGCACTTTAAAATCTTGTCCATGAATATTACAAACAGAAATGAGATCAAGGGGCAGCCTTGGTAGAGTCCAGTGAGTTTGATTTAGTGCCAAGTATGCAGACTCAGTACTCACCTCGCACCCCATACCAAATGCATCATCCCCAACAAGGCACCACTGGGAACACTGTCCTAAGCCGTCTCTCAGTTTAGCACTGGTAATCATAACAAATATGCAAATAATGTACATGATCTGAGAAAAACAGAGAGATCTTTAGAGGTGATAGAGCCAGTTTATACAGTCCGGTACTAACACTGAGAAATGCTACAGTGAAGCAGGATGTTCTGATTCATGCTACTCTGTGGACAAATGCTCCCTTAAAGTTTATACAGCTGCCAGTGTCCCAATGTAGAACAAATTTATGGGCACTGAATCCCAAGACTGTGCAACAGCACCTGCGCAGAAGGTAGCATGGGTAGCATGTTTTGTGATTAATTAGCATTATATTTTACTTATTTTTTCTGTGATTAATTGATCAAAATTAATGAGTTAACTCACCACTCCTACTTAAAAGATACTTCACTACGCCAGGAAAAACTTCATCAGACTCCTGGATCATAACAACTATACTTCACACACACACACACACACACACACACACACACATTATTGTAAACATATTTCTGCATGCTGCTGCTGCTGGAGGACAGTACATTTTAATACTGTATTCACTTTTAGTGCTCTCTTGCCATCCCTCTGCTGTAATACTATTCTCTTTGATCATTTTTTTAGTCTTACTCTCTTTGTAGTCTTACTAATATAGTCTTCTGTTGTTTCTGTTTTTGTTCTTTGTGTTGCTCCACAGTCCTGGAGGAATGCTGTTGTCACAGGTTTCGTTTTACTGCATACTGTGTAGATGGTTAAAATGACAAGCACATACTTGACTTGATGTGCATCCCGGGTAATTTATCAATGTACTGATAATATTGTCTTGATAATCTCCTGCATCTTAGTCATGCTTTGCCCAATAACAGAGCTGACATCATTTGAGTCCCCCACATTCCACCCTCGATCAGAACAATGTACTGAGATAGTGATTAACTGACACATGCCAGGTGTGCACAAGCACATGTATGTAGATAAAAAGCCTTTTTTCTCCAGTTCTAGGTGCATATACATACTTAAATAGGTTAGGGATAGGTACCCCAAATGCAGCCTTTAAGCAGATTTTATACTAAATGGTTCAGACAGAGTTTTGTGGAGCTACAGGTACATGGAGCTTCGTAGACCCACTGAATAAGGGCCTGCACTGAGAAATCTTATCAGTAATATAAGTGTGTTTCCATAAAAGAGTAATATATCAAGTGCCAAGTCTTCACTAACATTACACATTAGACATTATTTCTTCTTTTCAAAAATATTTTTATATTTTTTCTCTCTCACTCACACTCTGAGTCAAAGATAACTTCTCCCAAATGAAGTTGCCAATCGAAAGGCAGTAGGGCAGTCATGACTAAGCTAAAGAACTGGAGGCCAGTCTCACTGCACTGCTGCTCTCAAGAGCCAGACCTGGAAAAGAAGTTGAATGGGTCATTCAACCAGACCATACCTACTGCGCACCTACTGCGTCTGGTCTAGTTTTGAAAATATATTCTTTCTTCAGGACGTTCAAGACTATTAGGCTTTGATACTGGTCTGAATTCTCTAGAAAAGAAAAGACATTTGACAGGGTGGAGCATGAATATCTGTGAAAAAAAAAGTTAACAAAAGTTTGAATTCCCTGTTTAGTTTGGGAAGAGGGTCAGGAAGGGGTGAGGTTTATCCAGGATGCTGTATTTGCTGACAATACTACGCCTCTACACAGGCTTAGAAATTGTGGTTTATTTATTCACTTTTTATTTATTTATTTATTTGTTTATTCTTAATGTATGCGTGTTGTGTTTTTTGGATCAATGTAAATAAAGATTGTTTAAAATTTAATTCTTGTCTTCTCTTATGGAGATTATGAAAATGAAATGAAAGTGACCATTCTGTCATACGTATGTAAACACACCCAGGGACACAGAGGGCGCGGTTTCAATACCCTCACTTTTGCTGAAATGCGATTCCACCCCACAACCACACACTTTTATCAGATTAAAATGATGCTACCTGGGTCAGATTTATAATTTGGTTTCCCCATCCCAGAACGCCCCTACTTTTGGAAAGCTTGATATACCCCAGCACAAAATTGGGAGGCAGCGGGCACACAGCAGGGAGCAGTGTGTGGGGACAGTACCTTGTTCGTGGGAACCTCGAACCCATGACTTTCTGATAGCAGGGCAAGCACCCTCCTAACCACTAGGTCACCAGCTGCCTACACTCAAATTATCCTCAAATTGCACGGTCAAGAATCCCAGATCAAGTGTTCTAGGCTGTGTACAGGAGGAAAAGACGCAACCCTTGAGTGATGTACAGCATAGACCTACAATTATACAATTAGCACACAGAGCCTTCAGTTTCCTTTCCCGGTTTTTGAGTTTTGTCTGTCATTCTGACTCTTGCTTTTGGCTTAAGTTTTGTATTGCAAGTTGTGGTTCTTATACTAAAGCCCCAGCAAACTCCAGCTGAATTTGATCATCCTTACTGTCTCAACTATGAATAATTTACTTGTATTTACAACTACTTCTACAACTCCTGCATAATAGCAGCTGAGCCCAGCAAAAAGCATCCAGGATGATCCACTGAGACAGATGAAGGAACAAAAACAATTGCAGTCAGTATCATCCAGTTCATCAACAACAAACTCACAATACTGGAATTATTACACACAGACATCAAGGAACGGTAATCCAGTCTTGAAGTCATGCATTGAATCCCATTTCCATATGTATATAGTGCTGCAGATCTCTTTGCAACTTTTTGCACCATTTATTTTGGGGTTTATTTTGTGTTATTTTTTCTACATACGTGTCTGCACTGAAGGAGTTGCTTTTAATCTCATTGTACATGTGTATAGTGACAATAAAAGGCATTCTATTCTATTCTATTCTATTCTATTCTATGAAACACTTCAAAAAGAAAAC
>JBBPDB010000011.1:12225665-12239107 GCA_037974465.1 Brachypetersius altus
CCCCTCCCCCTTATCGCAAGTTTTAACACCTCATAAGTGATCACATACCAAAAATCCCTTTATTATTATTGATTAAATTATTGATTATTGATTATGAATAATATATCTAGAGTTACATAAGAAGTTACCCCACTGTAGATACTGCCACTTATACCTTGCTGTTTTCAAGTATGGTCTGAAGGCCCACCTCTTCAAGGAGCACCTTAGTGACTAACTTTGCCTCTCGTTGCTGCTTTTTAAAAATAATTAAAAAAAACCTCCATGCCTTCCTTATATTTGCCTTAACCTGCAGTAACATGGTTGAGCGGGTGTTGATTTAAGTTTAGCTTACAGGTTTAACAAACAGATGTGGACTAGTTGTGCACTAATGTACGTCACTCTGGGTAAACGTCGTCTTCAACAAAATGGACACATGTCCAAAAGTGGTGCAGTGCATACCCAGTTTAATAAGATACTTTAGCTCCTCTTGGAGAACTGCAATAGAAGCAGGGCACCACAAAAGCTGGCAGCATGATTACTTTAATAGCAACCATTTTTGTTGGCCATTTTTGTGCAATAAATACTATCATTTTAAAAGGTCTTCATGGACAGTATTCCTGTCAAACATGACAATCAGCTATTTATACACAGCAAAGTGAAACTGAGGTCCAAGACATCACTCCGAATTGCCTTTTAATTTTAGACAGCAGTGACTGCACTATAATAACGCACAGGGTGTAGGCCACAGGCGACTCACACCAAACTGTAAATAACACTTTCACATTCTCCGCTTCATTCTAGGTCAGGCTACACCAGGTGTCTCAGTCACACACACAAACACACACACACACACACACACACACACACGCCCACGCCCACGCACACACACACACACATGCCCACGCACACACACACACACATGCACACACGTACACGCACACACTGACTTGTGTCTCAAGGGTAAAGAGATACATTTCAGAATCAAATTTGTCACTTCTACTTCAGTTAGTCATGATGTGTTTTATCTGTCCCAGTCCACAAGAAGAAGACACAGTACGTTCTACTGCTACAAATATTCAGAACATAATACATTCTAACAGTATGTGCTTATTAACAGTTTGCACTTATCTTAATATTTCTCAATTTAAATTCTGTGCTTATTCTGTGTATTAGCCCATCAGGAAGATGGGCATTTGCATTAATGTCAGACACTACAGGTGAAATATTTTTAAAGCAATAGATATCCGACAGAAAAAAAATACATTCAACATTGGTATCAAAAGTTTTTATTGTTCAATCAAGAAAAGTCTATATTATCCATTGAAAACATGGTTCAAATTATTTGCATGCACAAACTAGCATAAATCCAGATATGAAGAAAAGTAAGAGGCAATGCTTCTGTAAACTTCTTCAGAATGGAATAAGGAATTAGCATGTAAAATTATTGCAAGAGATTAAGAAGATGCTTTTTTAATGGCCCTGAATGTGGAGAAATGTAGAGTAAAGAATAGGCCTCAGCATGATCTGTACCACCCAGTGAGATCTCAGATAACACCACAAGTTTGGATGTTGTTGTTAGATAAGAGGAAATAGACATTTATGGACATATATTGTAGTTCAGTAATCACATTTCCAACAGTAAAGTTCCTAATTGTTGGAAATATAATTATAGATATTACTGGATTAATATTAATCGTTGCTAGAGCTACAGTAGTTGACTCTCACACTTTGTCTCATAAGGAATATTGTGTAGTACACTCCTGGAAACAAAAAATCCTTTAAAGATCATTGGCCTGAACAGATGATTCTAGAAACCTTTAACTGGTACTGATATACGACCTTTTACAGGTTTTACTTTTTAAAGAGGGTCGTTGTGCTCATGTACTATTATTGTTAATAAACAAATCACTTATTGCACTTCTAGTATTAATATATTGCCATTATGGGATCACCTTAAATAGCCTTTTCAATACTTAGATTTTTAAGAGTGTAGGGTCTCTATTCTATCACTAGAGGGCAGAACAGTGTCAGGAAAACACTCAACACTATTGAACTTTACTGTTCAAAGTGAGAAAGAACATAGGCTGGCTGCATGGTTACTGCTGAGCCTGTCAGGCAGGAAGCTACATGAAGAAATAAAACAATCAATCTTTTGTAAGAATATCTGGACAAATTACAACATTTCAGCAACACTATCAGCAGAGACTGTATCTAAGCATTTTTCAAAAACACCAGTGAATTGATAAGGGAGTGGTGAATAACAGCTGACACTTTTAAGTGACCTGTTCTTAACATTAATACAGCAGTACAGTGACATCAGCAACAGCTTCTGCAATAACAACTGGAACACAGTTATTACCTTTAAAACAGGGCATCATTCCAATGGCTTTATATGGCTGCTTTATGTGTACAAAGGAGTGATAAAACCGGGCCGATGTGGGCTTTGTCTTAGCAACTGTAACAGCAGGGGTAAATGGAACGGTTCAGGCAGCCGTATATGGATCTCTCATAGATACAGTGTGTATGGAGTGACTGCTTGAACAGAAATGCAGGCCTGTCTCTGCAGACTGAATCAAGCCTCACTCAGCCTTCCGTCCAAAAAAGGAGGGGAAAGCAGCAACACTTGCTTTATTTCCTATGTAAGACAGAGCAGGCCAAACAGGAGGATGTCAAAGCTGCATATGCCTTATATTAATGGTACGTACAACTCTGACCTGAGCCAGGAGCTGAGCATAAGAGAAAAATGTACAGTATACAGACACCTCTTTTAATCAGTGTTTTCCGCTACTTTTAAGGCGTTCACATAGTTTGTACAATCTCCATAGAAAAAGCATTGTCAGTACAGTGGGACACTCTGAAAGTAATATTTAAGAAAGTAATATTTAAGTGAATTTAATATTTAATTTTGTAATAACGTAACTGAATAATATAACTGAAAATAAAATGTTCGTTTCTAATACCTGGTTAAAAATCCTTTGCAGGCAATGACTGCCTAAAGTCTTGAACCCATAGACATCACCAGTGGGTGGGTTTCCTCCTTTTTAACACTCTGCCAGGCCTTGACAACAATGGCTTTCAGTTGCTGTTTGTTTGTGGGTGTTTCTATCCAAAGTTTTGTTTTCAGCAAGTGAAATGTGTGCTCAATTGGGTTGAGATCAGGTGACTGACCTGGCCATTCAAGAACCTTCCACTTCTTTGCTTTACTAAACTCCTGAGTTGCTTTTGCTGTATGTTGTGGGTCATTGCCCATCTGAACTGTGAAGCGCTGCCCAATCTATTCTTGGGGCTAATGAGTGGCTTGCAGCTTGCAGTAAACCCTCTGTATTTGCTTTAATGAAATCTTCTTTTATGGTAGACTTGGATATTGACAGGCCTACCTCCTGGAGAGTGTTCTTCTCTTTTGTCTTCTGTGGACGCCCAGGCCTTTTTGCGTTGTTGAGTTCACCGGTGCTTTCTTTCTTTTTCAGAATGTACCACACTGTAGATTTTGGCACTCCTAATATTCTGGCAATTTCCCATATGTTTTTTTCTTGTTTTTGCAGCCTAATGATGGCCTGTTTTATCTGCATGGAGAGCCCTTTGGACTGCTTGTATGGTTACAGTAAAATCTTCCAAATGCAATTGCCATGTTTGGAACTCCAGACCTATTATTTCCTTAATTGATAATGAACTAATGATGTGATTATGCATACTTGCCCATTAAATAGCTTTTGAGTCAATTGTCCAATTGGTCCCTTTAAAATGAAGATGGCCCTCGTTAAAGAGGGATGTAGTTCCTAAACCCTTTATTCAATTTGGAGGGGGACAGCCTCAAATTACTCTCAAATTGAGAGTCTGCACTTTATGCATTTATATCCATTAATATAATTTATATATGTTAAAATAACAACACGTGTGTTAGTGTCCAAATATGTATTAACCTAACTGTGTATACATCTATCTGGGAGTATATATATGACAGTTCAGTACATAACCAAAAGCACTACAAATCAACACATTCTTGGAGATTAGCTGCTCTGTTTCTCTTGCACAGAGATGTACAGAGTGAGAAGTCATGTTTTCAATTATCCAGCCAATCATTTTAAGCAGAGGACAGGTAAAAACAAACAGCTGTGTTCCCAGACTAATGAGCCTCCTACTACATCAGCTCTCAGAACAGTGTCTACCTCCAGTTGTGCTACAGGGCGTAAATAAAACAGGATGTCTGATGGTGGCAGCACAATGCTGATTATGGAGGTAAAAATGTGGGAGTCATTTTGTCATTAGTCATCACATTTGCCTGAAGTCACCACATTAGACAATAATTTAATGCTGTTTTACAGTTCTGTTAAGCCCAGCTAATGGAGGTTTAATGGACTGAAGTGGCTGTTCAGGTATTCTCTGCATTTACACAGCCCTTCCACTAGTACCAATCATTTCAACAAGACATAATAGATAAGCATTTGTTTTCAAACAATAAACATTATACTTATATGGCATTTAAAATCACTACATAGACAAAGGTATGTGGAGATCTAAACATCACAATCATATGCCCTCAAACCATAAGTATTACAAGGCATTCTTGCTTCTGTAAAAGCAAACACTCACTCACTTCACTAGATAATAAAACACGGCTGCTACGCTCATGATATTCGCTCATTTGCTGCAAAATTCAGACTTTTCTTCACTGGAACAAAGGGTCGAAACTCAAACTTTGATAAACATCCCAAAACCACCATTCCTCCTCCACCAAACTTCACAGTAATTTTCTCCTGGCATCTGCCAAACCCAGATTTGTCCATCACACTGCAAATGTATCTATGAAGTTCCCAATGAACAGTTCTTGTGCTAATGTAGCTTCCGAAACAGTGGAGAGTGTTTGTTTTTGTATTGCAGTTTGGTTTTATAAGCTTGTGTGGCTGAGCTGCTCATGGATTTAACAGGACTTAAACATTTACCAGAGCAAACTTTGAATTATAGGAGGTGTCCACAAACTAGTGAATTTACAGTGTGTGATCTTATAATATTTAAGAAATTATATTTTTTAAGAAAATGTTTCATTTTCAGAAAACTAAGCATCACAGTCATGACCAGTCATAACATTAACGCCACCTGCCTAATATTGTGTCATATATAATAGCAGCAGCTGCCAATAAAACAGTTGGGACAGCCTGTACTCCATAAGACCTTTGAAGGTGTACTGTGGTGCCAGGACATTAGCAGAAGATCCTCTGTGTGCAGTGCAAGGTGGGGCTTCCGAAGATTTGTTTGTTCAGCACATCGCACAGATGCACGGCTGAATTCAGATCTGGAGAATTTGGAGGAAGTCCATGTCAGTGGGTGGCAGGAAGGGGTGTACTTGGTCTACAACAATGTCTAGGTACATGTTTAAGTAACATCCACAGGAATGCCTAGACCCAAGGATTCCCAGCAGAACATGGTCCAGCGCATCACAGGCATTCCTTTTCTTAACCCTCCTATTCTCCTTGGGGTCAATTTGACCCCTGAGGGTGAAAAGTGTTAGTAAATTTGAGGTGAATAGGAGGGTTAAAGTGTATTGTGGCGCCATATCTTCCCCAGTGGAGTGACATGCACCCGACTGTCCACATGATGTAAAAGAAAATGTGGTTCATTAGTACAGGCCACCTTTTTACATTGCTCCACTGAACATGTTTTCAGTAGTGGGCATGGATCAGCACGGGCTCTATGAATGTTTTATAGCTATGCAGCCCTATATGAAGTAGGTTGTGATGCTCTGTGGGTTCTGACACCTTTCTATCTTAGCAAGCAATGACTTTTTAGGCAATTTGTGCTATTTGC
Source organism: Brachypetersius altus (assembly GCA_037974465.1). NCBI lineage: Eukaryota > Metazoa > Chordata > Actinopteri > Characiformes > Alestidae > Brachypetersius > Brachypetersius altus. Next base: position 12,231,447 of record JBBPDB010000011.1, read on the forward strand.
AGCTCTGTGGGGCTTGCTGTTACTCACCATGTGCATCAACTGTTGGGCACCCATGGTGCTGTTGCATGTTCACTGTCTTTCCGTCCTTAAACTAGTTTTGGTAGGTACTACACAAACTAGGAACACCTTACATGTTCTTTTAAAATGCTCTGAACCAGCAGTCTATCAATGAACCCTGGTCAAAGCTGCCCTGATCCTTACGCTTCCCCAGGTTTCCTGGATCCAGCAGACTAGCTTATATATCTAATGGGTGTATGACATCATCTCAGAAATCTATAATGGACTGTACATACCCTTGAGGCAAGCCCAGATGTTGTAATGACTAACATCAGAGATTTGTCTCCAACATCAAGTACAGGTATTTCTTCAGAAGGCCATGCTTGTTTTGGCCAAAAGTCAAAGTGAGCGAAAGCGGTCCTGCATCTTTAAGAAAGTGAGGAGTTATGACTTCAGCAGCTTTGAGACGAAGCCAGAATTCCCCCGAAAGACTGATGACAAAGAAAAAAGAAAACAAACTGCCTTATAAGGCAGTCTCCTTCATGCACCCACACACACATGTGCACACAAACATGAGCCTGAAAATGAATGTCAACCCTTTCACGGTCAGTCTCCCCCCCCCCTGTAAATCTAAGGCTACATCTGAAATTGCTTATCATAATCAACACTGGCCTTGCCTGGACACTCTTACGATACTCAGGTTCTTGTTTTGCCTTTTTCGTCTCTGATAGGATAGCCTTTCCCCTCCTTAAAAACCTCTCTGACAGGTAAAGTTATGTCTCCCAGATGCAACAGAACCAGCCCACAGAACCCTTCTGTGGAGGCAAATATCTGTGAGAAACGTCACTTCGTCATTCCAAGCTCCTTCACAAGAGGGCAGGCAAATATTTAACCGGCCAACTAAAGCGGCTGTTCTCACACATGGCTTATATAAGAGGGAAGTTAGACCGCATAGGGATTTCAGGCTCACTTTAGCAGCAATCTTTAGAAGCTGTAAATGACACAAACTAAGCAATTTTGTCAGTCCCACAATTGAATAAATTCTGTAGGTAACTTCAGTTTTCAGTCAAGCCTTGTCCCAAATAAATTCAATTTGACTTAATTCAATTTTGCATGTGCCTTGACTTGCGGAGAACAGAACGGACTGTTTCACAGTATTTCACACAGCCTGTAGCTGGATTTCTGTTAACAGTTTGATTTTAGGCCATATCCAGATCATTGCAGGCCATGCCTGCAATTTATCATACACACACACAGAAGGCTCTGTTCTACCAAAATGCAGCCACATACGTTTGTTGTAAATAACATTATTTTTAACAACAATGGCATTTGTAAGTAGCACAGATACAGAGGAAAATGAGAGGAAAATGTTTCAGACTTCTACAAAATGCACTTATTAGCTTCTCATCATATTAGAGTCTCTACATAAAAGCCTAAAGGGTTATTCAAGAAGACAGAGCATTGCTCACCTAATGTAATATCATTCAATTCAATTTAGTAAAGTTGTTTTCCCATAATTTACCTCCTAAATACCCCGGGTCTGTCTGTGGGTTCAGGCATCTATTACTTTAAAGTTACTCAGTTTGCATTGTTTCCCATGTAATTACTCAATAATACATTTCAGGATGCAAAAATCCCACCGATTTAAGGGCTTAGGCTAAAGTAACCACATAGCAATAAAACAGAGGGACTCTTCTAGTCAAACTTGCAGCAATGTAATGCGGAACATTTGGCAGTTTAGCTAACCCTTGATGTTCAGAATCATTACGTTTACGCAACAAAATGGCAAAGGATATGAAGATCAAGATCAAAGCTGCCTAAAACCCACCGCATATTAGTTAAATGCACTTGTTTAAATATGACACTAGCTTATTAAAATATTAATGTAAACCAAAATGCACTACAATTCTGACTTATACTGACGACTGCTTTTTCTCCACTGGCAAAGTTTCAGGCCACATTTCTGAAAAGTACTCGGACTCTGTGGTGATGACATACCAATGACAGCTTTACTATCCCAACCAGGGCAAAAACCATTAAACAAGGTATCACTCTTACAGCACCAGAGGTCATGAGAAACCATAGAACTTGCAATAATAGCTGATTCTGCCAAAAGTGCAATTGTCAAATATTTGATTATTTAATTAAACAAATCACTTCCATTAAATCTTTTCTATGAAAATATGAATGACCTTACACTTTTAAAAACGAGACAGAAGAACCACTGCTAGGTCTGCAGATCCTTCCAAGCCCTTTTGTAAATGAGATGTGCATGAGATGTGCCTGGGGTGCCCCCACCAGAACAGGGTAGTGCAGGCATTTCTGATCTCAACCACTACAATGCAAATTCAAGACTGGCTGTGGAACAATTTTTGGGGGGGCAGCTGGTGGCCTAGCAAAGTACCCTGCGATCAGAAGGTTGTGTGTTAGAATCCCAGGACTGCTAGAGGCACCTCTGAGGTACCTTTGAGCAAGGTACCGTTCCCACACACTGCTCCCTGGGTGCTGTGTTCCGCTGCTTCACTTGGTGAATGGGTTTAATACAGAGGAAGAATTTCATGCTGTTCACACTGTGTGCTGTGGCGTGTTCACATATAACAATTAGTCACTTTACACTTTACTTTACATGGGGTACTGTTGTTAAAGCTCAAAGAATCTACACATATTGTATATTTTCTAGACCGATTTTAACCCAGAATCACCAGAGTCAAGAACCAGTAAAGAACCGTTATTTATAAGAGTATATTGAAAACATGACAGAACATAAATAATTAGGCACAAGCATATTGTCACTATAAAAATAAAACCTCATATCTCCAAAAGGGCAACTTACAGAGCAAGTGTTAAGCAGAACAGTGCTTAAAGGATTTTTAGCTCATTAAATAACTAGTGCCAAGCACATAACACCACTTCTTGAAGGAAACGTTTTTGAGAAAATTGTGTCTTGAGATCTTTTGCAGTGTAAAACTGGAGCCAAGTTGCAGCTGGCATAAAACCAATAGTTCAGAATGCTTGGGATACAAACATATTGGTGAAACAAAACCAGAAACATTAAAAAGACCTATTAAGGAATGAAAGGTTGTAGATACAACCAATTAAACAGAAAATGATTTAAAACTATTTACTTCCTTTGGTAAGTTTCGACCAAGGAACAATGGCTACCTCTGCCAGCATTATAATAATATTACTCACATTTGGACCATAAACTTTCTATTTATTTATCTCACAATGTATTATGCAGTCATTACTGCAAAGAATCAGAATCCTTTGTGGAAAATAGCCCTTAGAGTCATGCATGAACACACCACAGTGCAGCACACAGTGTGAAATTCTTATCTGCATTTAACCCAGTGAAGCAGTGTGTGGGGATGGTACATTGCTCAAGGGTACCACAGTGGTGGGAGTCCTGGGATTCGGACCCAGAACCTTCTGATTGCAGAGGCCACTCCCTGACCACCAGGCCTGCCTCACCCAAACGTTTTACATGGTCCTCCTTGCTGGACCGCTATGCTTGGGATCATCTCTTCCAGACTGTCTTTCCCCCTCATTAGAATCCAGGTGCCCCATCATCTGTCTTTAGGCTCCCTAGGGGCACCCCTCCTAACAAATCCTCATGAACACACACAGCACAAACAGTTAGGCGCAGGACGTCTATTTCTTCATTTTTCCTTCCCTTTGAGGGACTATTCTGTCTGTTCTCTCTTAGAGACCAGTCCCTTCCCTCCTAGCCTTTTCTTCACCTTGCCATGTGCTCTTCTGCCTCCCTTGGGTTGATCCCTATGTGAGGCTTGTTGCTGGGCCAATGCCCCCACACTGACTCAGAGGCTCCACACTCCACCAGCACCGAACCCTAATGAAGCAGGTAACCCTTTTCTAGTTCTCTAAAGACCTTTTAAATTATGTTTTGTTAAATAATAATTTTTTTAGAATTAAAAAAATTTCAAGAATATCAACCATATGTAAAAAAAAGTTAATTTTGGTGTTGAAAAAAGAGACTAAATTTAAAAAGCTGATAATGAAGGGTAGATTTTGTGATCTTACCAACCGTGGGGTGAGAAAAGCAATAACATTCATCTGATAAACAGATCAGTAAACAGATCAAGAGAAGCAACATCTATCCACTCAAACTGCCTCCACAATAAAAAACGCTCTTGCATAACTGTTGTGCTCTTTTGTATATACTCCACTTCTGTGTCAGTGAACTCCTAAAGTCCATTAATAATCCTTCCTCAGTCCTAACAGTTTTCACTTGTTTAGACTTTTGATCATAGCCCAAGAGTGAGCACAGATAGACTGCACTGCGCTGACCAGCTAGAAGCTGTGCCATTACCATATAAGGGCCCCTGCTCAAGTATGATGGAGAGGGTCTGTAACTACTTCCATCACTAGTTCACTTGCCTCAGACCCAAAAGGCAAATAGCATAACATCACTGTGTCATTAAAACTATTCGAATTCACAGATTCCTGATAAACACCTGAAACTGCCAAAACCAATGAGCTGCCATATTATAGAGCCATGCTTATTGAGAAGACACGATCATTCCGCTGTTAAACTGGCACAGAGTTACTACACACCCACCACAGACCCTTTGGTGTAAGTTTCATGAGTATTCATGTATTTTTCTTTAAACAGCAAAATAACTTAAATACAATAAAATGTTCTCATGAAACAAGAAAAGACACACGCACAAATCGAACTCAACTTGGGTTGTTCATTGTCTAATATTTCAATATATTGTGCAACGTTATTATCAGAAGTTCAGCAGCATTATCTGCTCTATCACAGACTCACCTGGTCCACCCTGAGGGCACAGTTAGGTTGAGCACCACTGTGCTGGAGCCCAAAGCCCCAGTCCGTTATCCACGCGTGATCCCCTGCTCCCATTCCCTCTGTCCCACAACTCTGCACACGGTGAGGCTCCTTCACCCCAATATGAGAGAACTCTTGGTAGGTGTACAGCCAGAACCCAGCAGATCCAGCCCACTTTCAGCGTCACTCCTCTGAGACCTGCCCAGCTCTGAGCCATGCTTGAGCTGCAGCTGTGTGTGTGTGTGTGTGTGTGTGTGGAGGCGGGGGCAGGGGGGCTAGGGGTGTTCTTGATCTGTGAACATGAAGCAGAAACGTGCTTTAGGTGGAGAGGAGTGATGTCTCTGGCTGGGTAATACATTTCTGAAACACTATCACAACCAACACACGAGTTTTAAAGTAGCAAAAAACTGGAAAATGCAAGTTTAGAGAACACAGCACCCTTAAGGCTAGTTGTCCACTGTTCAAAACCAGATGTAGTCCAGGCTTTCGGCTTAATCGGTCTGGAAAACTTTAGTAAACAACAATTCTACAGAAGAAAAACAGACACTGTTTACTGCACTGATCATGTTCACATGTTTATATATGCCCTGTTTAAAGCAAATTCAAAATATAATTTAAAAGCAAAAGGCCCTATTGTTTCAACTTAGAAGCAGGTTTCACTTTAAAAAATATATTTACCCTGCTGATGCTAAGTTGGTTGTAGGTTCCTGCAGCTGCTTTTATCAGCGTCAGTCTGAGTAAGCTATTTTATTATTATTAATATTATTTAGATTTCTGACACATTTTTTCAAGCACAAAGACACACACACACACTCTCTCTCTCCGTCTGTCTGTCTCTCTCTGTCTATCTGTCTGTCTCTCTCTCTCTCTCTCACACACACACACACACCGCACATCTGCATCTCTGTGCTGACGTGTAGCGGGTCTTCTGGCCGTGCGCATGCGCAGAGGCGGTTGGAGGGTGACGCTGCAGGCAGCAGGCTCAGTTGCTGGGTTTGACGTGGCACTCAGCTCTCTCCCTCCCCAGCCTCAGTTAGAGAGGACTCCCGGCGTTATCCCTGCTTTCCAGGTTAGTGTCTTTACTTTCTCATATCGCCAGACAAACATGTCATTTCTATCGAGGCGGTGCACAGTGTCAGGACACTAAAACGACAGTTTGTAGCGTGTTGTCAGTTTCCTTCCTCTGAGCCCACGTAACAGAAGATAACAGAACACAGCTGTGAGTGCAGGGCATAGTACAACACACAGACAGCTGGTTTCCTTCATCTAACAGTGTTCAACTTGGGAAGTAGCTCTTCAAACCATATTCCATGTCGTCTTGCTGTTAAAACGTGACCAGGATTTTCACCATTGCCATCTTTGACGTGGCAGCTCTGGGCAGAGGCGAAATGATGCTTCCCCTAAAGGGAGTTGACCTGGACCCACATCAGGAATATGTCCACTTTTCCCGGGTCAGAAAGCCTTTGTACATGCACAATGAATTGATTTTGCTACCTGAAAGGTCTCGTCTTTGTCCAGGACTTAGGTTAAGTGCAGCTTGTGTGAAACATCTCCACAGGCCACTACATCAGATTAGATTTATGAAGTGGCAGAAGCAACAGGCTGAGTGGGTTTTTACTGGTTGCTCTGCATTTTTGCCAGATTAGCTTCCACTTCTTAAAGGGAAGTCTCAAATTTATCTTTGGGAATTTAACTTTTTGCTGATAATGGCTGCAACTGCACAGTACTGGACTTTAAATCAACAGGCCCAAGCTTTGCAATAGATCCTCTGATCTTTAGAGGAAGAGGTGGAGAAACTGATTCATTATCTTACATTCACAAGCACAACACATTGACACACCAAGACAGTGTTGAGAGGATTCCAGCCAGTGCAATCACTGCTCTTATCGTAGTCCATTGGTACAGGTACCTCTCACACGTGACTCAGTGATATGAACCAAAACTGCAGGCCTGCAACTCGTGCTTTCATAGTACAGGCCGAATAAACCACTATTACCTTCATCATTGCAAAACAGGGAGGTCATCACCACTACATTTTAAGCCTCACCACAGTATAATGGGCAATCATTGTGCAAAGCTGTAATTCAGCATTTGGCTGGGAAAAGCCTGCACTCATGTTTAGGCAAAAGTATTTTTTCAGGCTGTGTTGAAGCATTAAATATTGGTGTGTTGTGTTTGTTGTCTTTATTGCACTGCAAAAATAGGAACTGGAGTCATATTTGGGTATTCAGTATGTTTAAAAAAATAAATGTTGTACTATACGCTTGTGTACTGTAAACTGTGATGATGTCAGGAATTTATACCACTATATCTCGTTTTATGAAATCCCTAAGAGTCTGCCGATTGCTTAAGATTTGGTATAACACCATGAACACTGTATGATGACCTCATTTGTACAATGGTTTCATCCAACATGGCATTGTGTTTTGTCCATGTTAATGCAAAAATGTGTATGAGGTAATATGAATATAAATTCTCTTCAGGTTGTTGATCATCTGTTAGTCTGGAATGAAAGGATTCTAACAGGAAGATGAGCCAGCAGGGTTATGTTGCTACACCTCCCTACTCCCAGGCCCAGTCAGGAATGGTGGGCTACCCCACTGGATTTGGAGCTCCCCCTCCCCAGTCCCACTATGGGCACTATGGAGCACCTCCCCAGCCCTTTGCTACGCAACAAGCAGGTACATAAAAACCCCTTTCGGTCGTGTTCTTACCTGTGTTTGGCAAGTCGTATCTTGTTCTCACACAGTAGATGTATCGCAGAGCAGGATAACTTATTCGACAACCCAGCAGTTACACACACACACACACACACACACACACACACACACACACACACACATATACATATATA